>JACVVK020000036.1:215000-237500 GCA_018292915.2 Batillaria attramentaria | reverse complement strand
GAATGCGGCCCTGTCCCGCAGTCCCCAACCACACGGACCGCCATAGCATTATCTTACCATCATCCTCATCTCCACCATCATGCATAATAAAAAATGCCCCAGCTTCCGAGCCCTCCGTGGATTCCTAGGAGGAATTCCTCCATTACCTAGCAGGAACACCACTGAAACTGGCAAAGAGTTGGGGCAGCAAAAAAAAAAGTAAAAAAAGTTCTGGTCCCGTCGGGATTTGAACCCTTGCCCTTTAGGTCTATCTCGTGTCCGATGCCACCCTGTTCCCCTAGTCAGAGGAAGTCAGAGGATGGTGGGTGTGTGTTTGGGAGTTCGACGCCCGTATGGATGATATCAAAGACGGAGCAACGAGAAAAAAGCCAGCATATGGCCCCAGCCGGGATTCGGACTCACGACCCGATCACTCTAAGTGTTACGCTGTCCCATTCGGCTATCCCGGATCTCCCTAGTTAGAGAAAAGCCATATGGAATTCATATCTCGTAAAATCGTTCTCATATTCCTTTTGACACCTCATGTGTCGTTGTGTATACTGAGCAGACAACAGCAGCTGTAACGACAGAAAACACTTGAATAACAACAGCGGGATCGTTTATACTGTTATCATAGTCATCGTCAACAACACAAACAACAGCATCAGCGACAACAACAACAACACGTCACAGCCGCATGTTATTGTGTCAGTATGAATCACATGATCATTATTTGCTTTGTACGTGTATATATTATCTTTCCTCAGCAGGACTTGGGACAGCCGAGCGGTAGAGCGTCGGACTTTCTAGTTCTGGCT
Organism: Batillaria attramentaria; assembly: GCA_018292915.2. NCBI lineage: Eukaryota > Metazoa > Mollusca > Gastropoda > Batillariidae > Batillaria > Batillaria attramentaria. Next base: position 236,703 of record JACVVK020000036.1, on the reverse strand, counting down.
AGGAGCCAAATATTTGTGCTGGGTTTTTTCTCCTCGTACGTGTCACCCGAATGTGATGGAAAAGGACGTTAAATCCCCCCCCCCCCTCCATCTTTTCCCCAGTTTTATCTTAGTTTGAACTTTCCGATAGCAGTAATATTCGCATGGTAAATTCGTGGAAGCAAAATGAACGTTGTTATGCGCGTTTGGTAACTCTGCCGCCAACGATTTTCGGCCATAACGTTTCATGGAGCCACGACTTATTGCAGAGAAAAGATTATTCAGGAAGTTGTGACCTCACATATTTTATAAGAGCCAGTGTTTTCTGTCTTTCCGTTTCCTCTCGGCGTAAATGAAACCAGCCTGAATCTATATTATCGCTGCTTTTTTTTTTTTTTTTTTTTTTTTGAAAATCCGACAAGCCCTTTTCAAGGAATGAAACCATTAAAACACACACACACACACACACACACACACACACACACACACACACACACACACACACACACACACACACACACACACACACACACACACACCCGCACACAAAGAAAAACCACTTTGACGTCACTCACTGACGTCACTTTCCCCACTGCCTAATAATGGTTTTAGGAGTACACGTCAATTACTGAACAAGATTACATAATTTTGAGACCATTGTCACTTGAAGTTCTCGGGAAGTTATAATTTAGGCTCATTTCGATACTCTTTTTTTCTCAGCTATTTCAGAATCATACCTAAGGTTGATAAAAAGTTAGGTCACAAGTTTTCAAACGTCTGTTTCAAATAAATATGCACAAAATCATAATTTAAAAAAAAAATCCAGAAAAGCTTTTGAGACTGGATTACCAAACGCACAATGTACGGTACAGCACAGCAAAGCGCGAACAGGTGTGTTGTATGTTCGTAAAACCGCACTCGTCATGACCAAAATCACGGTTTAGGGAACTGTTTTATTAATAATCCAAACTGACAGTTATTAAAAACACATCTGTTATGGATTTGTCTACCGCGGACTGTTTATTACAGAGCTCCCCCCCCCCACCCCACCCCCCAAGGCTATCAGATATAGAAAGCACAACATTTTGACGTAATATTCGCAGTGATTGCTGTTATGCAACGTATGCGTATTTTGCGAAGGTCACGTACCACAAAGGTTGTTTGTGTAAGAGGTAACTAGTCTAGTGTCTAGTGGACAAGAGACTTTGTCGGTGGTCTAGTGGACAAAAGACTTCGCCGCCAATGCGAGAAGTAAGGTTCTAGTCCCACTTTGGGCAAAGAAATTTACCACGCGACAAATTCAGTGATGTAAAGCACAGATATATAATACTATTCATCTATGCATCTGTCGAAAGTTTTCAACCAATAAGCATGCTGTTTCGTTTTTGTTTTTTTTATAATTTAATATTTTTATTCAACTAGTAATCCCCCCCCCTCTCTCTCTCTCTCTCTCTCTCTCTCTCTCTCTCACACACACACACACACACACACACACACACACACACACACACACACACACACACACACACACACACACACTAAAAACACTGTTTCCTGGCATTCTGGTCGCCTTCCTCGATATCTACACCCCTTCTCGGTCTTTAGGATCCGGCTTCCAGTGAAAAAAGTCTTCGGATACTTATCAGGGTTAATACCAAATCTCAATACAATGTCAAATCACTTTCGTTGGTAAACAAAACTCTCTCTCTCTCTCTCTCTCTCTCTCTCTCTCTCTCTCTCTCTCTCTCTCTCTTTTCTTAAGCTCGTATGCGTAGGCCGCTTTATCATCGTCACTTCCGACAGGTAGCCAGAATCTGCGCACGCACCGTTTCAGATGGCTTCCGGTGTGTCATGTGCCTCTATTTGTGAACGAGGCAACAGGCGTTGCTAAGCAACGGCCTGATATGGATGGCTTGCCGCCGGCCAAGCCACAGTAGGCGGCAGATCAGTTTACAGCAGGCAGTTTGGGTCCCGCTCGTCCGCTGAACAGTTGTGTCAAGTTTGGATAGTGCTTGGAATGTCTGGGCCCGCATGTAAAAGACGAGGTTAATTGAACCCACGGGTACAGGCCTAACCCAGACCAAGACAAAAGAAACCCAAAAGCAAAACTTAAATTATAAAAAAAGGAGGCGAAGAAAGGAAGGAAAAAATCCTTCTATAACGGCTCCAGGCACCTTCATGGAATGGGCCCGCTTCCTGATTTAAAGCAACTAAAGAACAGAAAATTTAACCCTAGAGCTATTTTAGTTCAAGGTTAGAGCTCTAACCCGGGGCTAAAAGCCCTAACCTCGACTATTACATACGGGCCCAGGACGATTGTGTTTGTGGACGGGAACGTCTAGTAGTCCAGCTGATAAAACTTAACCTTCAGCTTAGTAGTTCTACGGTATTCTGAGAGAGAAAGAAAGAAAGAAAGAAAGAAAGAAAGAAAGAAAGGGGAAAAAAGAAATAAAGAAAACAAAGCATAGTAGCTCTACATTATTTAAATTACTGCAAGTGAACTTCAAAGGGCGATCATTTCTTTCGGTGCAAGACTTTTCTCACATAGTGAGAGAAATTAACTCCCCTCCACAATGATCATCCCATTCTCTGTCTCAATGTCCGGGTTGGTCTGAACATGTAAGTAATAGTGCCCCGTCTTTGATGCCACCCCCACGTGGTGAAAACGAACGTCAAACCCGAAAGCAACCGACCTGCTATTCAGCCTGGGGCGTAAGTCAAGCAGGAAAGGGAAACTATACCGCTTGGGCTGGAGGATTGCATAATGGCGATCGATCGGGTGGAGAAAAATGGCATCTACGAAAGTTATCCCCGCTGTGCGTTCTCATAACTACTGCAGCTATCACACAGGGACACAAACGGCGTAGGCCTCACTTGTCTCCCCTTTCTAGACCACAAAGATAATTGTCTCCCTTTCCTGAAAATGCGCAATTTAACATGTCTGCTAAAACAACAGCAACATCAAAACACTCTGTTCACAGAGGCAGAAACAACAATAAAAACAAGAACAAAGAGACAATAACAATAATTGCCCTCCTAACGTAATTTTACACAAAACAACACAAGAACAAAATGTTTCTGTGAATTATTTTACGAGACAGTTCAGCAAGAACGCATTTCACATGCACACATATTCTTGCTGTCCCCTCCCCCCCCCCCCCCCCCATCCTACAGCATCACCCCTCCCCCCTCCCTCCTCCCCCATGCCCCACTCCCCCCCCCCCGACTTAATGCAAGGAATGTCTCATGCCAGACATAAGAAAAATCATTGCACTCAGACGGTTACGTTCCTGTCGGATTAATTCTGTCACATAATTACGTAATGTGTTGACAAGAAATCGAAGTTTCCAATGAAATGAAAAAGTTGTGGAAACTTTATGAGAGAAAGCGAGCAAGAAAGAAAGTCGTAACAAGGATTGTTTCACGTTACACATAATGCGACGTAAAAAAAAGAAGAGTGTTTCAAAGGATAATTGGGTAATTATGACTTTCAGCGGCAGAAACGCGGTGACACCGTTTTGCTAGGCACAGGAGAAGATATCCCAGTCCCCTGTTACATCTCTCTCTCTCTCTCTTTTTCGCGCCCAGACCTGCGACTAGTTAAACGAAACGCACCTCGATACTCTGTTTATTGAACTAACTCTCTCTCTCTCTCTCTCTCTCTCTCTCTCTCTCTCTCTCTCTGTGCGCGTAGGCACGTGTGTGTGTGTGTGTGTGTGTGTGTGTGTGTGTGTGTGTGTGTGTGTGTGTGTGTGTGTGTGTGTGTGTGTGTGTGTGTGTGTGTGTGTGTGTGTGTGTAGCGCCTCTTCATATTTACTTTGTCGTATGTCTTCATTGAATTCCCAGTTTCCTCGGAAACCACATGATACAGCGGGGAATACGATTCATTATCCTTTTCCGTGAGTGCGCGCGTTTGTGTTACTTTTGTATTCAAATCCATAACTTCAATAAATCAGAATTCCTGTTTTAGTGTTTTAACTGCGCGTCCACCCGTGTCAGTCTCCCTCCCACCCCCTCAACCAACCCTCCCATCTCCCTCATATCCCCGACCGTCCTCTGCCCTCGAGCTGTCTCCGTACCCACTGCACATTCACCTCCATTGCTTTGATTTATTCCATCGTTTATAGACGCCGCCAACTGTGCTTTGCGCAATAGCATAGAAACGTTCAACTCATGGTATATGCCGTTCTTTGTTCTTTGAGTTTGGTTGTCTGTCTGTCTGTCTGTCTGCCTGTCTGTCTGTCTGCCTGTCTGTCTGCCTGTCTGTCTGTCTGTCTGTCTGTCTGTCTGTCTGTACATTATTTCAACCTGTGGCTGATGACACACGGGGGAGCGTTTTTGTTCGTACAAACATGGAAAAGAGCATAAACCACGCTCCGGAGAAAAAGTAGGACATAACGTTTGTTGTTGGAAGGTCGCTTCCGTGTGACATCTGCCTGACCCGTGTGACATCAGTGACTCGGGAGTGCCGACCTTAGAGACAAACGGACTTTCAATGCTTTGGTCGTGAGCTCGAATCCTAACTCTGATCCTTCTTCCTCGGTGTTCAGTCTTTTATATCACCCCTTATCTCTTAATGGCCCACTCTAAACTAGCAATTTTACTTAAAATTTTCAGACCACTAGAAGCCACTTCAAGTCACTTCAGCGGTCAAGGACCTAGCGGGGGAAGGCCCACACCTTACGAAATAGTGGCTTGAAGTGGCTCCTACTGGTGCGCAGTGGCTTGTTCTTTTTAACCAATCTCATCAAACAGCGGACAAGGAGTGCTTGGGGTTGGGATCCTTAAGAATCATGCACGGATGAAAAAGGACGTTAAACTCCCAACCAGTAACCAACGAACGCTCTAATCCTCGCAGACAAAAACGACCACAAAAAGAACACAGTGTGAGAGTGACTGGGGACTATCCTGCAAGGAGAGAGTGACTGGGGACTATCCTGCAAGGAGAGAGTGACTGGGGACTATCCTGCAAGGAGAGAGTGACTGGGGACTATCCTGCAAGTAGTTCACCGTTTTCTAGCCGCAGAGGCCGTGTATCTCGAAGTCACAAACTGGGAAAATTGAAGTTTGGAGAATGAGTATCTGGAAACACTCCATCCAGACCTCTCGAGATTAATGTCAGCACTCAGGTTGGCCAGAGGCCACGGGTTGCGCAACCCCCTCTAGCGTGCGACGGAATAGTTACAATGCAAACAAGGGGAGTGTACACTCCATATGATACTCTTGACACGACGGAAAATTGGCCCGAAAAAAAAAAATCTATACCATTTCCGTCGCTGGAGAGCATTCCTATGAATTTGCTCTCGCATGTATGTGTCTTACGGATTAAGTAAATGTTTTAACGCTTATGGCTGAAGCGGTTTTTTTTTTTATATTATATTATTTAGCAGTCTGTGACTAGCAGTAATATGAAGGTGTGAATTTACACGGATGTGAGTAAAACAAAAATAGGCGGGGAGTTTTATCTGTTGCTACTCCGATTCAGAATTTGGACGACGATGTTGTTCTCAAGTATAGCGGCCATATTTCTGAAGTTGTAGTATGTGAAGAATGTGAAAGTAAAACGACCCCTTCCTTTCACACCGACAGACCTAAACCAAAGCAAATGATGAAGATGACGATGACGACGACGACGACGATGACGATGACGGTGATGATGATGCGACTGGGCACTGTTTACTCATATAACCTAACCCTAACCCTAACCTAACCCTAACCTAACCCTAAACCCTAACCCTAACCTAACCCTAACCCTAACCCTAAACCCTTCCTTTCAAACCGACAGACCTTAATCAAAAGAACTGATGATGATGATGATGATGATGATGACGACGAAGACTGTTTATTCATATAACCTAACCCTAACCCTAACCCTAACCCCTAACCCCTAACCCTACTACAGACTGCCATGTATGAAAATCTCCCCATCGATGCTATTCTCGATTTGTATAACAAGATCGTAGTCCCCGTTCTTCTGTACGGATGCGGAGTATGGGGCCACGAAAACCTAGCGCTCATTGAAAAGATGCTTTAAAGAGCACTCAAATTCATCCTTCGCTTAAACCCTAGCGCTATGTCATCCCTGGTATACGGCGAAAGTGGAAGTTTCCCACTCGAAGTGACCATCATACTAGGCATGATACGCCTTTGGGCAGATTTAGTTTCGTCACAGTCCGATTTTATACATGTAACTGAATATTCATATAGCGCCTAACCTTATCTAAGCTCTAGGAGCTTTACATAAAACACGTATTTATTCATATTAAGACATGTACATAAAAAACACAGAAGACAGCTAAAACAAACACAAGACAAGTAAAACTGACAAAACAGATAAAAACTAATAAAAACTCATATCCACACACACACACACACACACACACACACACACACACACACACACACACACACACACACACACACACACACACACACACACACACACACACCCGTTCCCTGCACACACACGCACTCACACCAGCAAACCGACAACATGGCACGGCTATGAGAGGGTGAAGAGATGGGTTTTCAGTCGGGACTTGAAAAACTCACTCTGCACGGCGGTTCAGAAACACCTCCAAGACACGTTCAGAATAGCTCGAAATGTCTGCAATGTAAACATTACAAAGATCATATTGTAGTAGAACCTTTTGCAAAACTCCTGCCAGAACAGTACGCAGTAGCCCTTCTTAAATTCCGTTGCAGTAACCATAAGCTCCCCTATTGAACAAGGCAGAAGACGAGGTTTACCCAGAGAACAGCGACTGTTCAGAAAATGCGATATGCGTACAATAGGCGATGAATTTCATTTAATTCTAGAATGTCCAGGCGTTTCAAGAGGAGCGCCACAAGCACATCCCACTTCGTTTCCTTAGAGTCAAATCGACGTACAATCTTTGTAAACTGTTGGGATCAAAATCCAAAACAGTTGCCCTTGCTCTGGCAACACTTTTGAAAGCGAGTAGTGCGTGTGTGTGTGTGTGTGTGTGTGTGTGTGTGTGTGTGTGTGTGTGTGTGCGTGTGCGTGTGCGTGTGCGCGTGTGTGCGTGTGTGCGTGCGTGCGTCCGTGTGTGCGTGCGTCCGTGTGTGTGAGAGCCGTTTCAGAGGTTACATAGATGGTTGCGCTTTCTCTGTATGTGTATGTTGTACATATATATCTTCTGTCGTATCGTTCTGTGTATAATTATGTGGTCTTGGTTTGTTTGATTTTTGTTTTATCCTCCATACCCCAAAAGGGGAAAAAGGAAAATAAAATCTTGAATCTGTTGTTGAAAGCGGTGTTGAAAAACATGGTAAGTGGTTTTGCAACGATCCTGCGTCTGTCTGGCCAAGTTTTCTTTCTAGTATCATTATTTATTTGAGAGGGGATGGGGGATGGGGATGGGGGAATCGGTATCCTAACATGATGCAAGGGGGGGGGGGGGGGGGGGGGGGAGGGGGTGTTGAGATCTGTATCCCATTATGATGTAAGAAGGCGTTGAACCTACAACGAACAAAGAAATCAACTGAACATTACCCTACACCTATCTCCCTCTCTGTCTGACCTTCTTTGCTGTCCGCCCTTGTTCTGTTAATTATTTTAAAAACTTTTTTTCTTTTTTCAACGACCACCGCAGGGATAGTGTGACCCGCCTCGCCAAGCAATGATGTATTCCGGGCGATGCGGAATCCTGCAGACATTTCACCCTCCAGGAGAACCCGTGTAAGGGTGACGTGTTGTCGATATTTCAAACTTTATCGTCTATTGTTCCCGTGGGCTTGTTTATGTAGAACAAACAGGTTCTGACATTCGTAATCCCCGCTAGCCCTTAGGACTCGGAGTTGGTGCTGCATGTGTATGCTGGGCACGATGATAAATTAGGGGGTTGTAAAAAAAAAAGAGAGAGGGCAGGACGGTGGAAAACTGGAGGTTGATCGTTGGGAAGCGGTATCTGGAGGCAGGATCTTTTTGCTTCTGAAGGGCGGAAGGGACTTGGAATCTTTAGGTCTGTTTCCGTCTCCGGCAGCAGAGACATAAAGAGCAGGAGAAAGAGGAGAGCAAAAAAAAAAAAAAAAAGTCAAGTGATGCGTTTAGAAAGGCAAACACCAGAGATTATGTTATCCAGGAAATTTGAAGAAGCAAAGAAAAAAAATCAAACAAAAACAAGAAAATAAAACAAAACAAACAAGCTCGAGTGATTTCGGGAAGGCAGTGAGGGTCGTGTGGGTGAGAGAGAGAGAGAGAGAGAGAGAGAGAGAGAGGGCGGGGGGGATGATGATGAAACTTCTTCTTTTTTTTCAGGATAGAGCATTTAGAGAGAGAGAGAGAGAGGGAGAGGGAGAGAGAGAGAGAGAGAGAGAGTCAGTGCACAGAATTTTTAGGGGGTACAAAAGTCACTAGTCACCTACCAGAAAAATAAACTGTAGCAGAAAATGTATGCGACTAGAGCAGTAGAGGTAAGAGTCTGAATGCTCGTGGTATGAAACAGCTTACGGCCGAAAGACTAACCCCTCGATGGTTCGATTGTTTGCGTAGCTAACTCGCCGGAGGCTCGGTAGCTACACAAAGAATCGAACCATCTCGGGGCTAGTCTTTCGCCGTAAACCACTCGAACTAATCATGTAAGCTCTATGTATTGTATTGTATTGTCGGCGTTAAACTTGTAATGTATTGCTATTGTATCGTATCAAGCATACTAGGTCCGGTTCCAAGGACTTAATCCTAACCACCTCAACAAAATGAACGTCCACAGTGCAGTCACAAAAATGCCGACTGCATTTCAAGTTGGGACCACAGACGTAAAGAGATAGACGCACCAGCCGCACGCTGCCACGCTGCTTGCGAGTGTCGCTATCGCGGCCATCTTACTAATACCAGAACTCAGAGGCTCTGTGTATAGGACGCCTCGTTCGGAATACAAAGTTCTTTAGAAAGACGTCATCAGAAATGTGACGTAAGATAAAGCGGACCAATGCTATGCGCGCTATGTAAACAGCTGATAGCGTCTGGCCAATGCTATGCGCGCTATGTAAACAGCTGGCACTTCCAGGTACTAGCAACATGGCGCGCGGCTGGCGTCACTTTTCCGGCACCGCGGTGCGTCTATCTCTATACGTCTGTGATTGGGACCGAGTTAAAAAAAAAAAAATGAAACACACTTCCTGGTCGAACATATAGATTTTAAAAATTCTTTCCACCCACCCCACCCCACCCCCACCCCCCACCCCCTCCCAATGCTCCCAGAATTCCCTTCAAATTTTATTGGCCTCTTTCTCGAATTTCAGGAACCGGAAAAACAGAAATCCTTGGTGGCAAAACTTGACAGCAATCCCAGGGTTACCCCGTACAGTGCTAATGTGATGTAAGGGACACCTCTCAAGATTTCGATTAAAAAAAAAGTTAGGATTTTTTTCGTTCTCTTCAATCTCTTTTCTGGATTCTGTGCCAGTCGTATCGGTAGTATTGTGACGTTGAAACACGAATGTTTTTTCCCCTTTCCTATTTTGTCCTTGCTTTCTGTTGCTGATGTTGTTGCTATTCTTGTTGTTGCTGCTGTTGTTTCCTGTTATAACTGTCGTTTCCTGTTGTCGTTTGTTGTGGATGGTGCCTCCTGTTGCTCTTGTTTCCTGTTGTTGTTGTTGCTGTGATTGTTGGTGTTGCTTCCTGTTGTTATTATTGTGGATTCCTGTTGTTTGCTGTGGTTGTTGCCTCCTGTCGTTCTTAATAATAATAATAATTATTATTATTATTATTGTATAGGCGCTTTTCCCAGTTTCATGAATCGGCTCAAAGCGCCGCGAATTGAAACCAACGACCCGAGCATTAGAAGTCCAACGCTCTACCATTCGGCCACCCCGGCTCCCCGTCAACGACAGCAATAACAATAACAACAACAGTAACAAGAGGAAATCAAATCAAATCAAATCAAATCAAATCAAATCAAATCAAATAACAAGAACAAGAAGAAGGAAACTAATTTGTTCACGTATTTGTTACCTAACGAAAATAGCAGAGCAGATTGGCCGACTTTCCCCATCGCTGCTTTCCATCGTCGTTTTCATTTCTTCTTGCTCACGGAAATTTATGTCTCCCCTCTCAGGTAACCCACCGCGTTAAGAAATAATAATTATGAATTTCCAAGGAAGTCTCCCACGGGTCTGGTGCCGCTCCAGGCTACTTGAATTTCACCAGTGTCAACATGTCGGCGTTGCACGTGCAATGCACACGATAGACACACCTGGACCTTTCCCGTGGCTTGTTGCTGGACAATATCAGGCTTTTATCGAAGCCAGTGAGGGCTCTTTGGCTTGGGGTCCTGCGCCCTATACTGATAAAATGAACGTGACGTGATGGGTAGAAGTAGCAAATCCCGAAATAGACAAAGCAATTTGGCGTAGTGGTTAAGTCATTTGTCCGCGGTCTGACTTGAGGTACTAGGTACGAAGCCCATGGCAGGCAGGAAGCTGGCTGGGGGATTTCTTCTTCTCCAGTTAAGTCAAAATTCACGTGCGGACTCCTTATTTTATTGTGGTGTTTTGCGTGCACTAACATCACAAACCGAGTTTCACAGCCAACAGCATGAGAAAAGCCGGATACTTTTGCTACGACCGCCATTTCTTCAGACTTCTTCTTATTCTTATCGCCCCCCCCCCCCCCCACCCCCCCCCCCCGTCCGGCCACACACACACACACACACACACCCAGCCGCCCCCACCCCAAACAAACCATGGCCAATCAGTTATCTCGGCACGTACATAAGATATCTTCACATTACCGAATGTCCAAACTATACGACAACTGCCATCTCAGCTCCGCTAGCTCTTACGCATGCGTTCGGACGTCACAGTCACGTGACAGACCTCTAGCACTGCGCATGCGCAGCATCGTTTTACCTTCCACTGAGGTGGTCCCAAGGCAGAATCTGCTTTGTGTTTACGCAGGCCGGTTGACAGCAGCTGTGGTCTGAGCGTTAATTCACAGTGTCAGAAATCACTTCATAATTGCACGATCAATTCTGCTGTGGCACTTTCCACGTCTCTCGGTGGTTGCACGAGGAGGTGCCTGTATGGTCTTGCTTGCTCGGCTCATTATCAGTACGAGTGTATAACGTGCGTGTGTGTGTGTGTGTGTGTGTGTGTGTGTGTGTGTGTGTGTGTGTGTGTGTGTGTGTGTGTGTACTCGCGCGCGTGTGTTGGTTTTGGCTGTTTCTGTGAGTAATGGTTATACTTTTAGATTTGTTGGTTTGTTGTCGTTGTTAATGTTGTTGCTTTTTTTTTTTCTTTTTTTTTTTTTACTATTTCCATCCACACCGTGTTCATTAAGATGGATAACAACACAATGACAACCCACTGTTTAAAACAGTATTATTCTACGAGTACATCCACCCGCGAATCAATTAATGTGTGCTCCGGGTACATTTTTTTTTCAAAGACGCTTCAAGTGTTTTTCGAAAGATCTGTCAGTCGACCGTTACAAAATACACAGAAATGCTTCAACAATTTCCTGCATGAAACGTATTCTCCACAATATTATTAAAATAATTCTTCATGGTCTCTGTTTTGCTGTTTCCGATTTTTGTCGTATTTTTCAGTTTGCAACTCCATCTTTTTGCCCTCGGAAAATTTCGTCTCTGACTGTTCTGACTTTGTGACTTGTACAACAACTCCACTGATATTGTTTCAATCGTCGTTTGCTGTGAGAAATAACGATCCCTTCCAACCGGCCCCCGTAGTGTAGTGGTTAGCACTTCGGATCATGGACCGGGAGACCCGGGTTCGAATCCCAGCCGAGGCAAGCGGGATTTTTCCTACCTAGGTCGGCTCCTACCCAGAGCGGGTGTGCTATGGGCCCGATGGGGAGGCTGTTGCCACACATCCGAGTTTCACCCACTTCACGGGTGCGACTTTGGGGGTGCTTTCCTTAGTATGACACGTCTTACGATGTGGATGATTACACGGCCGGCACCGCAGGTGCCGTAGTTCCCGGGCCTGGTTAATGCCGGGATATTTATGACAGGAAGCGTGGAATGCGGCCCTGTCCCGCAGTCACAAACCACATGGACCTCCATAGCATCATCTTACTATCACCCTCATCTCCATCATCATGCATAATAAAAATATTGTCCCAGCTTCCGAGTCCTCCGTGGGTTCCACCCATGACCTGGGAGGAACACCACTGGAGTTGGCAAAAAGTTGGGGCAGCAAAAAAAAAAAAAAAAAGAAAGAAAAAAAAAAAAGATTCCCTTCCGAAAACAATTGCCGTCTTCGACCGGGGCATGTTAAATTCTCTTTCACTCTCCCACCACACAAGACCCCCTGACCGATTCTTGTCGTCATGTAATCAGCCAACCTTCACCAATAAAACTACATTTAGCGCCAGAAAGATATTCGGCATTTCGTGTCATGGCGCCTCGGGTTTTTGCGAGATCTATGCAATATTCTCCAATCTCTACAGCTTTATGCGTCTCCACGCAACGGACTCGCATCCTGCATAAATTGTGTGGCGCTCTGCGATGATGTGTCCGCGGACCGTTGACGCTTCGGTGGCCGGCAACACAGTGACGGCCAGCAAAGAAAAAGAGGTGGATGACTGGCGCTACGGAGCGCGGCGTCTGTGAAAGCAGGGTTCTATGATGATGGATATTAATTTGGAGGTTTTGAACACCAGTGTGCAACAGTGGCGACCAGATGAAGACGTGGATGGTTGGTGCTATGGAGCGCGTTGATAAAATTAGGGCGGTGTTCAGATGGATATTGTTTGGCGTGTCAGCGACGTGCGTCAGACTGACGATCAACGCGGGGAAAAAAAAAAGAAGTTGGGCGATACCGAGGTGGATGTTTTGCGCTTTTGTGGCGGGCGCGCGCAGACACACACACACACACACACACACACACACACACACACACACACACACACACACACACACACACACACACACACGCACGCACGCACGCACGCACGCACGCACCCCAGAGAGAGAGAGAGAGAGAGAGAGACACACACACACACACACACACACACACACACACACACACACACACACACACACACACAAGTAAAAAAAAAATTGCCTGGCAGATGAGTGGCACGCTTACGTCCACGCACACATATGTTGAATATACATTAATTACGATGTCTGTCATCATCTCTCTTTCGCGCCTCTCGGTACAAATGCACTGCACCTGCGTTGCCTCCGGGATTAGATTCATTTCGAAGTGTCGCTTATCGCAGGTGTACTATTAAACCATGCAGTGCTAGTCACGAGCCAGCAATACAATTCAGTATTCTTCCGCGAGAAAATGAGACCGGATCCGACCAAGCAAATGTCGCCATAATCAATATTCATACAGTCGAACCTTTGTCAAACAGCCATCCGTGAAATATGCGCCGCGCTCTCTCGGTAGCGACATCCTCTGCATTTGTTTTTTCGTCGTTTTTTTTTTTCCCCTTCTGTTTTTCTTTCTTTTTGTTTCCCCCTTTCTGTCTTTCGCATTTAGCCGTACCTTTTTTTTTCTTTTTTTTAATTCACGTTACTTAGAATCGCGGAAACTTAGTTTTTCTAGAAACTTGACCCCCCTTCCCCACCCCCTCCCCACCCCCCGAAAACAACAACAACAACACCCAACAACAACAACAACAACACCCAACAACAACAACAACAAACCAAAAACTAGAGAGGCAAAAGCCTCCATGGCTCCCTTGTGACATGGGTCAAGGTCATTCAAAAGGGTACGTTCGTAAAAATCTTATCACTATCTATCATCAAGCCAAGTACGGTGTCTCTGGTGTTCTTAGTTCCTGGCAATATTACACTTTCCCCCAAAACTGACTGTATGGCCTTGACCTTGGGTCAAGGTCATTCAAATAAGATATCAATGTCTATCATTACGCCAAGCTGGATGCCTCTAGTATTTGTAGTTTCTCCAAAAACAGTAATATTGAAATTCACAACAGACAGCTTTATGACCTTGACCTTGAGTCAAGGTCATTTAAAGTGGTACGGGTATACTGTATATAGGTCTTATCAATGTCTATTAGCATGCCAGGTTTGGCACCTCTGCTGTTTGTTGTTTCTGAGAAAATGCCAATATTACGGTTTAACAAAAATAGCTTGTACGACCTTGACCTTGACACAAGGCTATTGAATAGATGTATATCTGTAAAGTTCTTATCAATGTCTATCACCATATAAAGTTTAAACCTCTGGTTTTTGTAAAATTCCAAGAAAATGCCAATGCAAAATTTAAAAACAGACAGCTTTAGTGACCTTGACCTTGAGTCAAGGTCATTCAACAATACACATTTTGAAAGTTGTTACGGCTGTCTGTAGGTTTGCCAAGTTTGGTGCCTCTGCTGTTTGTAGATTCTGAGAAAATGCCCATGTTAAGGTTTACTGCGGAAATGCGGAAAATAGCTTGTACAGCCTTGACCTTGACTCAAGGCCATTGAATACATGTACATATGTAAAGTTCTTATCAATGTCTGTCATCACGCAAATTTTAAAACCTCCGGGTTTTGTAGATTCTAAGAAAATGCCAGTGTAAAATTTCCAAACAAACAGCTTTAGTGACCTTGACCTTGGGTCAAGGTCATTCAGAATGATATATTTTGAAAGGTTTTATGGCTGTCTATCAGCATGCCAAGTTTGGTGCCTGTGCTTTTTGCAGATTCTGAGAAAATGCCAATGTTAAGGTTTTTCACGGAAATTCGGAAAATAGCTTGTCTGACCTTGACCTTCACACAAGGCCGTTAAATACATGTATATCTGTAAAGTTCTTATCAATGTCTATCATCATGCAAAGTTGAAAATCTCTGGTATTTGTAGACTCCAAGAAAATGCCCATGTAAAATTTTCAAACAGACAGCTTTAGTGACCTTGACCTTGAGTCAAGGTCATTGAAAATGATATATTTTGAAAGGTCATCTGGCTGTCTATCGGCGTGCAAAGTTTGGTGCCTCTGCTATTTGTAGATTCTGAGAAAATGCCAATGTTAAGGTTTACTGCGGACACACACACACACAGACACACACACACACACACACACACACACACACACACACACACACACACACACAGAGACAGACGACGGAGGGCTATAACATAGACTCCCATTGTTACACAAGGGAGCCAAAAAAACCAAAACCAAAACCAAACAAACAAATAACCCCAAAACAAAAAACCAAAAACAAACAAACAACAACAACAACAACAACAACAACAACAACAAACTGTTTATTCGGCAACCGTTTGAAGACAGGTACCGCTGAAATGAAAGTATGCCAAGTAGGGAGTGAAGGAGTGATATCATTTTCGCCTATAATCGTGCAAGTTTTGAGATATTTTGGTCTTCACTAAGTTTCTGGGTGTCAGTAGAATCAAGTCGTCAGATCCCTGCACTCGGCCAAACTGCGAGTGACGGTTGAAAATGATCGAAATCGAGGGTTAAGAGTGTTTCACAGATTTGTTCGTTTGCACAAAGCAAATGAAAAAATATTCATTGTATTTATTTATTTATTCATCCATTTGTTCTATGAGAACATTTCTATATCTGGTAACCACCGCTGTTTTGCTTCCTTTTGTTTTCAATTTGATTTTCACGAGTTGGGGCTACATGAATGTTTCCGTTCTCATCATAGATAAATAACTTTAAAACAACAACAACAACAACAACAATCAAAACGGCAATACAAAACTGACGCTCTAGCATTTAGGGACCGCCGACAGGGACGAGGGGCACCGGAAGCGGGTAGAGTAGTCTCCCCTCTGCGCCAAACCGGGACGGCCCCAAATGGAGAGGACATTGAATTGATCTTCAGACAGCATAACCAGTTGGGGATTGGTATCCGTGATGCCGCCACACACACACACACAAGTACGGTCTATTTATCATGCGGTGAATGACCTATGTGCACGGGAAAGTTTGGCCTACAGGGCCCGTATGTAAAAGTCGAGGTTAATTCAACCCACGGCTACGGGCCTAACCCAGACTAGGACAAAAGAAATCCAAAAGCAAAATTAAATTAAAAAAGGAAGCAAAGAAAGGAAGAAAATATACCTTCCATAACGGCTTAGGCACCTTGATGGAATGGGCCCGCTTCTTGATTAAAAAAACAAACAAACAAAAAAACCCAGAAAATTTAACCCTAGAGCTAGTTTAGTTCCAGGTTAGACTCTAACCCAGGGCTAAAATCCCTAATCTCAACTATTACATATGGGCCCTGGGCAGAACAAAATGGGTTGATGTGGATGAAGTAAGTTAATCCCATGTGGGGATTTCGGGTTACGGTTGGTAATCTATAGATCTGTGGCGTGTGATCCGTGTGCGATTTGCGGTTTGGGGAGGCACACGACAAGAATGTGTGTGTGTGTGTGTGTGTGTGTGTGTGTGTGTGTGTGTGTGTGTGTGTGTGTGTGAAATGAAATAAAAGCTTACCTAAAATGTGCATATCAGGTGTAGCTCTTCTGGTCAGCAAATGACCGCAACACTACAGCACATGCCTCGCTTTTCGCTTTGCGTTTAGCCTTCTTTTGGCCCGGAGGCTACAACTGTATACATGTACGTAAATGGCACGAGGTTACACGTTACAAAACAGCTTAGACCGATTTGTGGACCTATAAATGTCCGAAGACAGACCTTGAAAAGCAGACGACTCCGTCTCCGGACAAAGTCCCTAATATTCTCTTCTTTACACATTAAGTATTCAAGGACACCCCTCCCCCCCCCCCTCCCTAAACACTAAGTATTCAAGAACAAAACCCCCAAACTTCTCTTCTTTAAACACTAAGTATTGAACGACCCCCCCCCCCCCAACAAACAAACAAACAAACAAACAAACAACAAAACCACCACCACCACCACCAACAACAACAGCAACAACAACAAATTCTCTTCGTTAAACACTAAGTATTCAAGAACCAAACCCCCAAACTTCTCTTCTTTAAACACTAAGTATTCAGTCGATTGTAACACTTCCCAAGGGTACCGCGTAATCTAATGTAATCTAACGGAAGGACGGTATGGTCTGTTAGCAATCCTGCGTCTTGGGACACTTCAAACGCCAGACACGGTAGTTACGAGCGAAGTAATGAGGAGCTTGGCTAAGCCTGAAATGTCCTGTCTGACTGGAACTAAGAACTGAAGGGACAGTTGAAAAGCGGGTGTGCGTAGAGAGTGAGTGTCACTTATTCCTCGGAGAAGGAGGGTTTGACCAAGACAGATGGGGTTTTGACTCCCTTAAGGTTAGAGAAAGTCTGACTTTTAAATTGGACAAACTGGACGCCTGATCTGTAGAGAAGCGCTGGTTGAGAATTGATAATGGGTAAATAGGTACGTACTTTAATAATGAATAATAATGAATACAGTTTATATAGCGCCTATCTGTTTTCTACGAAACACTCTTTGCGCGCTCTCTCTCTCACACACACACACACACACACACACACACACACACACACACACACACACACACACACACACACAACACACACACACACACACACACACACACACACACACACACACACACACACACACACACACACACACACACACACACAACACACACACACACTGAGTGCTGATGAAAAGTGGTCGGACTACAGCTCGAAAGCTTGCCTAAAGAGGTAGGTCTTTAAATGGGCTTTGAATTGAGTCAGCGTGGGAAGATCCCTAATGGTGACAGGTAAAGTGTTCCAGACGGAGGGGGCGATGTACTGGTGATGTATTCACTTCACTTCACCTTTCTTGAGTTCTACATTACTTCACTTCCATAATGGTATTCAGTTCATTTGAAATTCACCGGTTTCACTCAGTGGTCGAAGAACACAAAAGCACGAGGTCTCAAAATGCCTATATATTCCCTGTTAGCCTGAGACATCATAGGTCACCCCTAAAAATGCTCCAATCTACAATTACCATGCACACACCATTCAAGGGAACGTGCCTGACAAGAGTCTAAGCAAAATTGAATGTCTCATCTCCGCTCAAGCCTTACTGGAGTAATTCTAGTCTACTTTCTGTTTAGGCCAGCAAGCCACTTCACCTAAATCCACTGACGTCACCTTTGCCTCTCGTGTGCAAAAAGTCCCAGCTTTATGGCACTGGCGGTTGAGCAATCCGACTCCGCGCTGGACCAGTGCCAATGAGTCACAAAGCCTCTATCGTGACCATGAGGTTCAGAAAGAATCCATGGCGACTTTCTCAAGAAGTAACCAAGTCTTTACCCTGACCGAAGGCTTGAGAGGATTCCATGTCAGGCTCCCAAGAAGAAGCTGTGCGAGTGTCCTTGCTTCACCACAGGATGCCAGGCAGGGGTCTGCTAGTGGCAGCTGCTCCTCCAGGACTTAAGAATTGTGCTCATTCCCTTTGATAATCGTGCTCAGTTTAGCTTACGAGTGACGTGTTTCTGTATTCGACCGAGGCGGTCAACACTTTCACGCATTCGTGTACGCTGTACTGAGCAATGCACAGCTTTCTCGTGTGTGTGTGTGTGTGTGTGTGTGTGTGTGTGTGTGTGTGTGTGTGTGTGTGTGTGTGTGTGTGTGCTTGAGTGCTTGATTATGCATTTACATTGTGTTTTTGCGGTCATTCACTTTTGGGTGGACAGATTTTTACCAGTAATTATCGGTGGTCTAAAACTGCACTTCACACACACACACACACACACACACACACACACACACACACACACACACACACACACAATCAACAACAACAAAAACCACACAAACATCACAATACAAAAATTTAAAAAATCACAACACACGCACACACACACACACACACACACACACACACACACACACACACACACACACACACACGCGCGCGCGCGCGCGCGTAATGAACACAATAAAAAACCCAAACAAACAAACAACAATCCACAACACAAAAAAATGGAAAAGGAAACAAACCGGAGGGATAATGATTTTAATCGCTCACTTTTTTTTTCATTTGAAGCACCCAGTAGGCCGGAATTTCCACGTATAGAAACGCGTCGAATTTCACTCCCGAAATAGTGAAACGCAATCTATTATGCATAGATAACGTGGGAAGCTTGGGTCAATATGGTTTAGTTAGCAATTCATTTCACCAATCGCTACAGAAAAAAAAGATTAATTGTCTTATTTTCCTGCAACAAGGACAACTAATGATTTTTTTTTCTTTTTTTGAGTGTGCGCACGCAACGTGCGTCGCAATCTGAAGTTGCTCTGTCGGCGGACAAATAAACTGGGACGAGGGGGAAAAACAAATTGCTGTAATAATGAAGTGGGGGTCCGAGAAAATGGAATCTGGTCTAGGCGAGATAGTGACGTGAGGAAAGACTCATGTATACAAAGTGCCTGATAAAGTTCTACAGTGGTGCATAGTCTGGATTTTGAAACAACCGGCGGGCAGGAATTTGGTTGGGGATTTTCCTTCACTAGACTGAGTCAAATGTACGTGCAGACTCGTCTACGGCGTCTGTCTGTATTGCCTTTGCCTAAAGTTCTATAGTGGTGTACAGTCTGGATTTTGAAACAACCGGCGGGCAGGAATTTGGTTGGGGATTTTCCTTCACTAGACTGAGTCAAATGTACGTGCAGACTCGTCTACGGCGTCTGTCTGTATTGCCTTTGCCTAAAGTTCTATAGTGGTGTACAGTCTGGATTTTGAAACAACCGGCGGGCAGGAATTTGGTTGGGGATTTTCCTTCACTAGACTGAGTCAAATATACGTGCAGACTCGTCTACGGTGTCGGTCTGTATTGTCTTTGCCTAAAGTTCTATAGTAGTGTACAGTCTGGATTTTGAAACAACCGGCGAGAATTAATTTGGTTGGGGATTTCCCTTCACTAGACTGAGTCAAATATACGTGCAGACTCGTCTGCGGTGTCGGTCAGTATTGCCTTTGTGCCCAGTCTGTCGGTGGAAACAGCTAGGGAAGTAGGACAATTTTTCCTATGCATGACTCCTATTTGTGATGATGAGAATACAAGTGATGGCACGATGCTGCTATGGAGGTGCGCGTGTTTTCGGGCTGAATGACAGAGCCGTATTCCGCGCCTTCGGGTATAAATATCCCATGAAGTGAGCGAATGTCAGTGGTGAAGTAACCTGCAGCCTTTTCAGTGGACCCATAACGCGTCAGATGACAAAGGTGACAAAAGAAGAGAACATACCGCTTGCCTCGCCTGGGATTTGAACCTGGTCATCACGATCCGTAGTCCGCATCGTTTATCGCTATACCGTGGAAACCGGTTGCAGGCTGCGTCCCTCGCAAGTCGCTGGCTTTCATGTGAATGAATTACTGCATCCGATCTTAAACCAAACATTATTTGTTTCTTTTCTCTAGTTTTTCCCGTCCGTTTTCTCATTACTTCCGTTCGCCAGTGTGGGCTGCAAGATTTGCCGGCGTTATCGCTTTCCGATCAATGTAACAAAGGATATGACTTTTTTTGTTTTTGTTTCTCAGTTTCTTTCTTTCTGTAACTATCTTTGAGCTTCGTGCATCCAGACCTGCACGTAACATAACACCACCTTCTGAATATTCATATAATTTATGCCTGTCCAAATATGGTTTCTACCCTCCATCTCGTCCATCACCCGAGCCGGCGGTCGACAAGCGCTGATAGGACCCGTCGCCACGGTGGCACGTGCTCTTCTTCAGGCGCATGCGCTTTGGGCTTGTCCGTGGCGCCATCTGTCGAGGAGATATTGCGGAGCTCGGCCCCGAGGCCTGATGGGTTTTGTGTTACCATGGAAATTATCTATGCTGTCCTGATGGTCCGCATGCAGAGGCCGGAGTGATTTCTGTAGATGACGACCGGTGAAACACAGTAGGGAGGCGACATGCTTTTGGTCTCGTCGGCTGTCTGGTGTACGTGTCACTAGGGAGCAGATCCACACTACAGTCAAACCTGTTCAGCCAATCACATGCAAAACTCAAAACGACCCGCCACGGTGTAAAATGCCAAGCGAAATCCCTGGAATGGTACCGGGGCACTTCCAGCCGTAAGCTGCACTGACGCGGGGCGGGGTGTGTGGGTGTTCGGGGAGTTTAACGTCCTTTTCCACCACATACGGGCGATATCAAAGACGGGGCAACGATGAAAAAGCCAGCACAAATATTTGGCCCCAGCCGGGATACGAACTCACGACCCGAGCATTAGAAGTCCAACGCTCTACCATGTGGCCACCTCGGCTCCCCCTGACACGGGGCACTTTACGCATACGCGCAAAGCGCCCGGGGTCAATGCAGCTTCACCAAGCTCTAAACTGGTGGTTTTTTTGGTTTTTAAAAAAAATTCTGCTTCAGCAGTACAAAGGGTGTGAATGGTTTTCCCTCAATGTACAATAAACAGACAACTGGACACATATTTTTCTGCTTTACAATTACCTCTGAATGTGTGCGTGTGCGTGTGCGTGTGTGTGCGTGTGCGTGTGCGCGTCCGTGTGTGTGTATGTGTTCAGTTCTGTATACTTGTAAAATTAAAGATCTTACTAGTGAGGTAACAAGAGTTGCATTAATTTTTCTATACAATACTCTCTAAATTGGAGGTATCTCGAAATAAATAATGCTGGGGGGAGGGGGGAGGGAGGGGGGGCGTATCTCTCTTGTTATATCAGCATGGTGAATTTAAGGGTACGTGAGCACTGGCCGGCAAGCTTCTGGGATACTTCGTCACAAAAAAGTCAATGACCATATTCCGCTTCCGAGCGTCGTTAACAATAATAGTAAATATAATGAGGATGTGTCTGGCGCC
>JACVVK020000036.1:180000-210000 GCA_018292915.2 Batillaria attramentaria | reverse complement strand
CGGGATTCGAACTCTAATCAAACAGAGGCAGCGGATTGGCAAACAAGTACACATCAAGCATGCAGGACAAAAAGGGGGGATGGGGGTGGGGGTGGGGGGGGGGGGGTGCTGTATGAATGGCTTCCCTCGAAGGTGGGTGTGTGTGTGGATGGGGGGGGGGGGGGGACATGAAATTCCCCTTACAACAGTAATGGGACAGCAAACATAATTATACTGATGTGTCTGTCTGTCTGTAAGCGTGAATGTCTGTCTGTCTGCGTCTCTGCCTCAACCCCCCCCCCCCCCCCCCCCCGCCTCTTTCTCTCTCTCTCTTACTCTTTGGATCTCGCACAGAAGGTGTTTTAACGTCCCGTTTTGAAATGTTACTGTGACCTAGCCATCCTTGATTTGTTCCCTCGTATTTTTTTTCACATTTTGCTTTGTGTAGTCGTTTTCTTGTAGAAACGGCTGATAGAAAATTAATCATTGTTTCGTTAAATCACTTCCGTTGGAAAAATAAAGTACACACACACACACACACACACACACACACACACACACACACACACACACACACACACACACACACACTCTCTCTCTCTCTCTCTCTCACACACACACACACACACACACACACACACACACACACACACACACACACACACACACACACACACACACACACACGTGTGCAACAACAACAACAACAACAAAATCGTATATTATCTAGGTCGAACGGATAAGTAAGAACCCTCCATACCCTAGTTTTTTCTTTACCTCAGGTGCCGACAGAACAACCAGTACCGTTACCTGCGCAGCAAACCTCATTTTTTTTTTTTTTTTTGGTTTCGCCCTCCCCTCCCATTGCTTTTAAGGTAATTGGTAAACTCCCTCCAAGCCTGGCCGTTATGGCCCAGCGCAAATTGCCACCATCTCAGCACCGTTCCGTTTGTTGAGAGATTTTGTTTGCAGTGCGAACATCAATAAAAAAAATATAAAAAAAACCGGCCTCCCGCTGCAGGCGCGGCTATGCATTAAGTTTTAATGACCACAGCTTCACAATGCGAGCTTTTTCTCTCGTGAACATTTACAGATAGATAGGATTACTTTATTTTTCTAATTGAACGAAGTGTACCCTCGTGGACGAGGTAAAGTAATAGTGATGATTGAGCGAGGGTATACGCTTTGTCTGTCTGTCTGTCTGTCTGTCTGTCTGTCTGTCTCTCTCTCTCTCTCTCACACACACACACACACACACACACACACACACACACACACACACACACATACATACATACATACATAGACACACAAAAAAGGCTTTGCATACGATCTACGTGAACTTTGCACACACACACACACACACACACACACACACACACACACACACACACACACACACACACACACACACACACACACACACACACATACACACACTCTCTCTCTCTCTCTCTCTCACACACACACACACACACACACACACACACATACACACTCTCTCTCTCTCTCTCTCTCTCTCTCTCTCACACACACACACACACACACACACACACACACACACACACACACACACACACACACACACACACACACACACACACACACACACACAGAGTGATAATCACACATTTTTCAGTCAGAAAGATAAGAACAAAAAAGACAAATAACAAACAGAATATGGACGTCGCCAGACATGACAAGCGGGCAGATATGTATTCTATCGGACAGTTCATTTCTTCCTTCCGTTTCAAATAGAGGAAAGTTCGGATGCTGACAACAAACAAAGAAACAAACAAACAAACAAACAAAGATAATATTACGTGGCTTGAACCTTAGTCTTGAGCTCGTGTTGACGGTCGTGTGTGCGTCGGTGCATCCGTCGACGCGTATGTTTCGGGGGACCCTTGCTGACGACATCAGAGTTCAGGGCAGGTTTCGACGACAACGAACACAGTTGAAGACGACTGTTCGCATATCGCGAAACCCGGTACAAAGTCTGATACTGACCACCAGGGGGCATGGTGGTGTGGGTCCCCGATGGCTCAGGATGCAGCACATTGTGTGCCCAACGATTTTTTGTTTGTTAAAGTTCCTGTTTTTTTCCACATACATACATACATACATACATACATACATACATACATACATACATCACAAAACACACACACACACACACACACACACACACACACACACACACACACACACACACACACACACGCACGCACGCACGCACGCACGCACGCACGCACGCACGCACGCACACACACACACACACACACACACGTATAATTATATATATATATACGGGTTTTTTTTTACCGAAAACTCGGCTTATCGATTTTTTTTGGTGCTGGTTCTGATTTCGGTGAAAACCTTTTTTCTTTTTGGTCGCTGTTGTTAGGCTGCGTATCAGGTATGTGTAAGCCAATAACTTGATTAAGGCGTGCTTTAATTGCGTTGCCGCAGTTCAGTGACATCTGGTCGATACGAACTCGAGCGAGTAAAACCCAAGCGAGGAAGCCCAGTCCTTGGCAAATTAACCAAAAGGAAACAATAAAATGAAAGGTCAAACGGTTAACGTTTTTTAAAGAAAAAAAAGGCTTTGCATACGATCTACGTGAACTTTGCACACACACACACACACACACACACACACACACACACACACACACACACACACACACACACACACACACACATTGTATAAATTTCAGGGGAGACACTACATCACAAAGAAAGACAAAATACAAAGAAAACATTAACGCTGTCGATAATAACACAATTATATTCTCCATGTCTCTGACCCCTCCTCCCAAATATCCCCCCCCCCTTTACCCCTTCCCCTCTTGTTTTTGTCAATCCTCCTGATCCACATTTCTGCCAGCGAATTACGGAGATATATACAAAACAATACCCCCCCCCCCCAAAAAAAAAAAAAAAAAAAAAAAAAAATTTCCGAAAATAACACAATCGTTTTCTGCATTCTCTGACACCTCCCTCCAAACTCCCAAACTGCTCACCCCCCTCCCCCGGCCACCCCCCACCCTCCTACCCCCCTTACCTTGCCATCTCCACTCCCGGTTCTCATAAATCCCTCCCCCACCGCCACACCCTCCCTCCTGCTCTTGTATTCCTCCCAGCTTTTGCGCACAGCATGTTCCCGTAAACCCGTGTGTTTCCCCTCACGCGCGGCTGATCAAGTCTCCCAGATCGGTGATTAAAGCTATTTACAGGGGCCTGCCGCTGCGCAAACAAGCAGGAAACAACGCCGTTTACGTCATAATTAAAGCGACAAACGCCATCTTAGGAAGCCAGTCTGTCTTTTAGGAAAGGGAGTCTCGGCGACCGCCGCCGGTTGCTAGACAGGATGGAGACATGGATAGCCATTCTTCCTGCCAGCCTGTCAGATAGCTGGCTCCGGTCCTCCGTCCTCAACAGACCCTCGGCGTTCAGTAGGACAGGATAAATTGTTGGTGTGATCTGGGATTGTCAAATAGGACGGGGGGCAAAAAAAAAATTGTTGACGTCATTTTGGGATTCAGTAGGACAGGATAACCTGTTGGTGTGATCTAAGGGAGAAGAAATTTATGGATCTCAGCAGGATACATTCATAGTGTGATCTGAGGTTGTCAAATATAGGACGGGGACCAAAAAAAAAATGTTGAAAAATCGGTGTAATATTTATCTTCAATAGGACAGGATACATTGCGGGTTTTGCTTTTGGGTTGTCTAACAGGAAAGGGGATTTTGTTTAACGTCATCCTGGATACATTGTGATTGGCGTGATAAGGGAATCCACAAAAAGAAAGAAGACTCAGTAGGACAGGGTACACCTGTTTGTGTGGCCCGATCTTGGTCTTCAGTAGGACAGAATGCATTGCTGGTGTGGGTTTGGTTGTTACTAGTTAGGCAGGGGAAGGAACTAGCGTGGTCTTGGTGTTTATTAGGACAGGATGAACTGCAGGCGTGATCTTGGTTCTCGATAGGACAGGGATCCATTGTTGGCCTTGGCTAGGAGCTTAGAACAGGATACATTGCTGGCGTGATCTTGGTCCGTAAAAGTAGGACTTGAAAAACTGGTTGGCAATCCATGGTGCTTAGTAACACAGGACGAACAGAGAGAGAGAGAGAGAGAGAGAGAGAGAGGAGGGGGGGGGGGAGTTTAACGTCTTTTTCCACTACGTATGCGAGAGAATCAATGAAAGTTTATTTCTCAACGGTAAAGATATTGACATTGTTGTCAGAGAGAGAGAGAGAGAGAGAGAGAGAGAGGTGTGTGTGTGTGTGTGTGTGTGAGGGGGGGGGGGGGAGTTTAACGTCTTTTTCCACTACGTATGCGAGAGAATCAATGAAAGTTTATTTCTCAACGGTAAAGATATTGACATTGTTGTCAGAGAGAGAGAGAGAGAGAGAGAGAGAGAGAGAGGTGTGTGTGTGTGTGTGTGTGTGAGGGGGGGGGGGGGGAGTTTAACGTCTTTTCCCACTACGTATGCGAGAGAATCAATGAAAGTTTATTTCTCAACGGTAAAGATATTGACATTGTTGTCAGAGAGAGAGAGAGAGAGAGAGAGAGAGAGAGAGGTGTGTGTGTGTGTGTGTGTGTGTGAGGGGGGGGGGGGGAGTTTAACGTCTTTTTCCACTGCGTATGCGAGAGAATCAATGAAAGTTTATTTCTCAACGGTAAAGATATTGACATTGTTGTCAGAGAGAGAGAGAGAGAGAGAGAGAGAGGTGTGTGTGTGTGTGTGTGTGTGAGGGGGGGGGGGGAGTTTAACGTCTTTTTCCACTGCGTATGCGAGAGAATCAATGAAAGTTTATTTCTCAACGGTAAAGATATTGACATTGTTGTCAGAGAGAGAGAGAGAGAGAGAGAGAGAGAGAGAGAGGAGGGGGGGGGGGGGAGTTTAACGTCTTTTCCCACTACGTATGCGAGAGAATCAATGAAAGTTTATTTCTCAACGGTAAAGATATTGACATTGTTGTCAGAGAGAGAGAGAGAGAGAGAGAGAGAGAGAGAGGTGTGTGTGTGTGTGTGTGTGTGTGAGGGGGGGGGGGAGTTTAACGTCTTTTCCCACTACGTATGCGAGAGAATCAATGAAAGTTTATTTCTCAACGGTAAAGATATTGACATTGTTGTCAGAGAGAGAGAGGGGGGGGGGGGGGGAGTTTAACGTCTTTTTCCACTGCGTATGCGAGAGAATCAATGAAAGTTTATTTCTCAACGGTAAGATATTGACATTGTTGTCAGAGAGAGAGAGGGGGGGGGGGGGGGGAGTTTAAACGTCTTTTTCCACTGCGTATGCGAGAGAATCAATGAAAGTTTATTTCTCAACGGTAAAGATATTGACATTGTTGTCAGAGAGAGAGAGAGAGAGAGAGAGAGAGAGAGAATTCAAAATACAATCAAGAAGGAATGAACGCGACTGGGCCATGATCAGAGCACAAAATTATATCCCCAAAAGATATATCTTACATTTGTAACCGAATCAGAACCAAATCTCAAATATCAACCCACCCAACATCATTCTCCGAAAGAAACAAGTTAACACCCACGAAACACCTACCCCCGAAAGAAAAAAAAATCGAAAAAGACGAGAAAATAATAACACTGATACGCCCGCTGCGTCCAAACCACAGTCACACAGCTACCCATAACCATTTCCGTTTCATATGAAGCTTGACCTTGGCACGTTCAGACGTCCTTGAAGTGTCAGAAATGAATTATTGCACCTAACAGCGTGAAATCGGGCTATTCTGTCTCGCCGGAAACCTCCGAGGAGTGGCAGCACGCCAGACACTGGGATATGTTATTGACAGACTAAGTATCAAATGCCGGAGACTGATGGAACAAGAATGCCAGAGGCTCGGTAAGTGTTGACTGTCGTTGAAAGACACAAGAGGACCGTTCATATTTCCCTTACTTCGGCATAGGACTGTAAGTTGTACCAAACACCAATAACCAATGGAGCGTGGAGGTGTCTGTGTCTGTGAAAATCTTATTCAAATTCCTGAAAATTGTGTTTGAAAGTTTTATCTGAATGTGCAGCTAGCGCTCAGAATGATATGTGTCTTTCAAGAACTCCAGCGAGGCGAATCGATAACAAACTAAAGTATGATGAGAAACAGAAGAGAATAAATAATTGAATAAATGATTCATTTTTTAAGTTTAAAAGAGTAAAACCTAATACCTGTCTACCTACCGACCAACATACCTACCTTCTTGCCTAACTAAAACACCAACTAACTCGTTAGTTAGCTAATTGAGAGGGCAAATACCTCCAATATTTAACTTACTTCACAACAAAACGGGCAAGTACCCAACCAACAAACTAAAACTGCAACTGAAAGAGCAATTAACTAACTAAATAATTAACAAATATAATATGTAAACAAACAAACAAACAAACAGTACAAGTGTACATTTAAATTCTTAGGAAAAAAAACTAACACACTAACACACTGGACAGAAACCCAGCATGCAGCAAAGACTAACGCTGCCCTCACCTCCACCTTCCAAACAAACTCCCACCTCCTAGAAGATGGCTACTTCAGCAGAAGGAAGATGGCACATCGACCCAGCAGCAAGACCAGCGAGTGATTTGCATGCAAGCGGCGAAGCCCTGGCCGGCGCATTTGACTCTGCACTGACCACTGTCATTAACGGGTCCACAGACAGACAGGCTGGCCAGGACGTGTCAGACATGCAGATTGGGACAACGCGAGACAATGTCACGGTAATTGTCACACGACACTACCAGCATGAACAAGACGGGTGGTGCAGGAGGCAAGAGAGAGGAGGGGGATTGAGGAGGGGTAAAGGGGGGAGGGGGAGGGAGGGGGAGGAGTAAAGGGAGAGAAGGGAGGAGAAGAGACTCGTCTGGTTTTTGGATTACAGATGTCTTGGTGCGTGGTCTGAAAATCTTGAGTTTCAGCCTTGACTGGGATGTTGACTTTCGTTGGTTTTTATTTTATTTATTTATCTATTTTTCTTCGATGACTGATTAAATTGTAGAAGAAGAAGAAGACAAGGAGAAGGATAGAGAACAATATCATCTCCGAGAAAGGGTTTGGAATACTGGCGATCCAGCTTACAAAGACAGAACTCGACAACAGAAGAAAAACTTCCTTTTATGTACATTTACCAATTTGTCTTCCAGTGCTGGATTGACCTTTGCGATACTTGTACAGATTATTTCACATTTTCAAGAGAGAGAGAGAGAGAGAGAGAGATGATGATGATGATGATGATGATGATGATGAAACAGTTTTTTTTTTAAATTTTATCTAGGATAAAGCATTTAGGCATTGCTGCCTGTCCTACAAGCTGTCCTGCTATTCTACGTTAAAGGGTAAAAAAAGACAACACCAAAACAAGGGGGGGGGGGGGGAGAAAAAACACAAACAAAAGTGTTAACTATCTAAAGGAAATGAAGAATAGAAAAGTACACATGATAAACAAGAGAGAGAGAGAGAGAGAGAGAGAGTCCGTCTCATGATTCATACGGTGCAGCGTTTTGTCTGATTGATTTTGACGTGGTGCCAACTTTGTGTGTCAGTCAATTCAATTTTCAGAGTTTTCATTTTTTTTTTTTTTCTTTTTTGCTATTTTACTTTTTCTCGTATTTTATCTGTTTCTTTTCTGTTTAGCCACGCTTGTGAGCCGCCTTTGGAAAATTAACGCACTTCAATTCATTTTCAGAGTTTTCATTTTTGCCTTTTTTAACTTCTACAAAAATAATCCCCTTTGGCCAACGCACTTTGACGTTTTTGCAAAATTAATGCACTTCTACTGAAAAAAAAATAAAATAAAAGTTTGACAGAAGAGAACAGGAGGAAATTGTGAGTCTGCTTCGAACAAAATGATGGGCAATACACGTTCAGGAAGCGCAACACAGCTTGAAAAAGTTCAAGAGAAGGACAAAGGGCAGCCGACACACTAGGAGAGAGGTGGGTGGGTGGGTGGGTGTTTGGGAGTTTAACATTAGGAGAGAGGTGGGTGGGTGGGTGTTTGGGAGTTTAACATTAGGAGAGAGGTGGGTGGGTGGGTGTTTGGGAGTTTAACATTAGGAGAGAGGTGGGTGGGCGTTTGGGAGTTTAACATTAGGAGAGAGGTGGGTGGGTGGGTGGGTGTTTGGGAGTTTAACATTAGGAGGGAGGTATGTGAGTGGGTGGGTGTTTGGGAGTTGACATTAGGAGAGAGGTGGGTGGGTGGGTGTATGGGAGTTTAACATTAGGAGAGAGGTGGGCGGGTGGGTGTTTGGGAGTTTAACATTTGGAGAGAGGTGGGTGGGTGGGTGTTTGGGAGTTTAACATTAGGAGGGAAGTGAGTGGGTGGGTGGGTGTTTGGGAGTTTAACATTAGGAGAGAGGTGGGTTGGTGGGTGGGTGGGTGTTTGGGAGTTTAACATTAGGAGAGAGATCTATTCTGAGAGTGCAAATACAAAAAGCAGGATCATGTGTGGGAAAGGACACCCAAGAAGACAGGGGGGAAAAAAACCCACAAAAAAACGCAACAGCCGGAAACAAAAAGACAGGTATGGTATATATAGTCTACAGTTATATTAACGGGCTAAGGAAAATTCTGTCCGGGAGGGGGGGGGGGGGGGGTGGAGAGAGAGAGAGAGGGAGGGAGAGGGACGAGGGGTGGGGGAGCGTCAGCATAATACGGCGCCACCCATGTTTTAAAAAAAAAATCCTGCGTGCACAGCGTGTGATCCTGAAAATGAGTAAGGAATGGGGTTTTCAACATGCACATTAGATGTGCGTACGCGTGTACACGAGGGTGAGACAGGAGTCTGCACGTACACCATCTGCACGTCTGCACGTACACCATAAAGGAGTCTGCACGTGAATTTAGAAAGGAAAACTCCCACCAAATTCCTGCCCACACACAACTCGAAGTAAAACTCTGGCCTTCTGTTCTGAGAGTGGGGCTACGACAAGCAAGACCTGGAAAGTATTCACAAGACAGCAGAACCAGATACAAAACGACAGGAAACACAACATAACAGAAAAAAAAAGTCTGGCGGCAAAGACTTAATGCTCCCAGTTCTGAGAGCGGGACAGCTACAAACAAGACATCAAAAGGATACACAAGACAAAAGAACCAGATACAAAAAGACAAGATACACTACATGAAAGTCATGAGCGCCTGAAACAAAAGTCTGGCCGCAAAGACTTAATGTTCTGTCCTCTATGTTCTCTATGTTCTGAGAGTGGAATCACCACAAGCAAGACCACATCAGGTTGTCTAGTACAATGTTGGAGTGCCAGATGGCTCCCAGTGGGTCTATCAAACCTAATGACCAGACTGTGATTCGATATTGTCAGACAACCAGCTGCCGTATAAATTATTGGATTGGTATACATAACCAGAAAGGTTTTCGGTAGAGGTCGGGGAAAGGGGGCTGGGAAGGCAGAGGGTGAAGTGAGACGGGGTCGGGGGGGGGGGGGGTCGCACTTTGTTGATATTGTTCGTGATATGGTTGTTTTCTATGGCAAGACTTCGGTTGTTTGGCTCGTCTTAGCTACTCCAAGAGCGCTCCTGAATCTCATTGGTTATTTTTCATTTGCTATGACTTCACTTGAACGTTAACTCAATTCCCACCGAGTGAGTTTGACAGGGATTTGGTCTAGTGGTTAAGGCATCCGACTTCGGATCCTGAGCTGCCTGGTTCGAGTCCCCGGTGGGCAGAAATATTGTGGGATTTTTCCTTACTATATCGAGTCAAATCCATGTGCAGACTCGTTTACGGTGCCTGTCTCGACTTCGTGTACACACGCACGTAAATACATCAAGTGTGCACGCTAAAAATCCCACCTTCATCTTTCGAAGAAGAGTAGGTTGTGCCCGCTGTCGTGGTAAACAGAAATACTGTCGCACGCACCAGAGCGAATACCAGGGTGGAGGTTTGCATATAAAGTAGCGCTTAGCGGCAGCAGGCTTTCATTGCTTCGTCCTCCAGCCCTGCGCCGCCGAGAGCATTTCAGCAGAGATGGATATGTGCGCCAAGGAGAAGTCTACCATACCATACTAAGTTTGGGGTCGTGCACCCTCCCTTTAAAAATCATACTAAATCTGCAGGACTTATATTATTCTGGCTTAGTGGGAGTGTCGCACTTTGATTATACTCGTGTTTGCTGCAATAAGAGGTGTCATGGAACCGTTCATCTTGCCTGATTTTCGCACACAGGGCCAAAACCGAAAAAAGTCCAAAACTTGGGATTGTCATGCGCAGTAGGAAATGTGGTATTCAAATGAACACACGAATAATTTCCTGCTGACGACCGATCGCCATAAAGAGAAGGAATATTTGTTATTTCTTTTCCTCTACACTTGCATTAATTTTGTGCTGCGATCAAACAACAAACGAATAATTTGCTGCAGACGGCCGATCGCTATAAAGATAACAGATATTTGGCACGAGTGGTCATTCGGTCAGGAATGCCCAGACGGCCTCCTTGACCTGTAGGCGCATGAATCGATCACGTTATAATTGAACACACGATCCGGAGATAGGCGGTCGATTGAAGTAGGCTCTTCAGCACTCCCCGTGTTAGGGCGTTCAGTATCCGTGCATTTCCTATTAAATAGGAACATAAGCAAAGCTAGACTTAATTTTTTTAAAGTCTAGCTTTGCTTATATCTATGGTCTAGCTTATCCTTGCCTTTTTGTAGTCTTAAAGTGAATAATACTCACTTTATCGTCGTGTTAGGGTGTTCTGTATCTGTGCATTTCCTATTTTTAAAGTCTATCTTTGCTTATATTCGTGGTCTAGCTTATCCTTGCCTTTTTGTAGTCTTAAAGTCAATAATACTTACTTTATCTTGTCTTGTGTAGGCTTATTTTAGTCTTAAAGTAACAATTGATATCACAATAGGGTCACAATATGGCGTCTGAGATCAGTTTGGTGACTGGCCGGCATATACAGTCGAACCTGCCAAGGCGGTCACCTGTATAAGCTATGCCACTGTCTAACCTGGTCACCCCAGAGGATCCCCTGACATGCTAGCTGTTGACATGCCACCCTGGATAAACCCGGTCACCTGTCTAAGGCGGTCAGTTTGACCCGGTCCCTTGGGTGACCGCCTTACACAGGTTTGACTGTAAGTTGTTCTAGAAGTGTGCCGCGTGCTGAGCAGACGACATTATTCAGTTGCGGACTGAGGACCAGCTAGACGGCGCTGACCGGTAGCTATTTTTAGAAGCTATGTCGAGCCCCAATTAATCTGTTCAAGAAGGGGAGCCGGGGTGGCCGAATGGTAGCGTTGGACTCTCAATGCTCGGATCGTGAGTTCGAATCCCGCCGGCTGGAGCCAAATATTTGTGCTGGCCTTTTTTCTCGTTGCCCCGTCTTTGATATCACCCTTATGTGGTGGAAAAGGACGTTAAACTCCCAAACACCCACCCACCCACCCTGTTCAAGAACGGACCGAAGGCTCAAAGAAAGTCCATTTCTCTAACATTAGAACCCACAAAGTCACGAAAACGGTCGCAATGGCCAATAGAGACATCCTTCTGTCTGGCAAACAGTCTTACATCTTCTAAAGCGGCAGTTTTTCATTTCACCGGTGTTACGAACATAAAGGCTTTAACTATATGTGTTTAAACAGGCTGGTCAGAGACAGCGTGGAGCAGAATGCATTACAGTTCAAAATCTGCATATCATCTGTCACCAGAAAGGGTTTACTTGTGAACTGGCCGGCTTGCTTGACTGTGTAATGTCTACTTAAAGAATTATTTGCTTGACGGAATGAAAAAATCATGGCTTGACTTGAGCTCAGCCTTCACCCTGTTTGTACAGCTCATTCAGTTTGCGAGCGAGCAGACACGGAAGAACAGCTGAAACCGAGGCAAAAACAGAAAAGGCAGATGTTAGACCAGGGCTATAACGGTTTTGGTGTCTGTCTCGCGGGCTTTGAAAAAGGACACAAAAGACCCTGTAGGAATAAAGGAAAGTCTAATGGGTGCCTATAGAAATAAGAAAAAAACAGACAGACGAAAAGAAAACAGGAAGAAAGAAAAAGACAGAAAGAAAGAACACAACAGCACAGTCATGTTGCACGGGTCTCTAAATGTATGATGCACGGTATAAAAAAAAACATGATTTTATATTCGTATGGGATGACTCACAGCTTTTCAGCCTGCATTGCCTTTTTATGCCTGCTGTGACATCTTGTACATTCTCTTTCTTAGATGGCCGCACAGATGATCGACAGGCACCTGTACAGCTTGCTCTTTTGTACGCGTGTTGTAAACCACTTATAGCGTCAACAAAGCATCTCTGAGACGGCACATAATTATGACTAACGACAGTACAGCTTGTTGTAGATCTATAGTACTGTACATTCTCTGAGATGGCACAAATGACTAACGGCACTGTACATTCTCTGGGATGGCACAGATGTCTAACGGCAGTACAACTTGCTGTAGATCTGTCCTACTGTACACTCTCTTTCTGCGAAGCCACCAGCAGCATAGTGTGTGTTCTATAAATGACTATAACTGGTATTCCCCGAGCGGATATTTGCGCAGTTCTTGATGTGGACATAGACAAATGGCAAAATATCATTGGGGGCACAGGAACCGACAGACAGCCACCAGCAGGATCAACTTATAACGCCACCAATCGTTTGTGCGAGCCAAGCCTGAAATGGTGCGACACTTTGACAAGCGGATTTTGGCCTAAAGTGGTGTAGGATTCCGCATGCATCCGTTTGAATCCCCCGGAGAGCAGGAATTTGGTTGGAAGATTTGTTTTTCTAACCAAATCGAGTAAAATTCACATGCAAACTGGTTTAGGCTGCCTGTCATGCCCAGTGCACTATAGAGACCCCTATTCCATACGCGGATGAGCCACTGAATGGAAAACAAGTATACATCAATCATGCAGGGAAAAGGTCAGAATGGACGGCATTGTATAGCAAAGTACCCCCACAGGGGAAGCAGATAGAGTTTCCCTAGTAATGGGACAAATCAGACATACAGTGGAGCCTGAGCTGCTGTCTGGTTCCGATCCCTGGTGGCAGGACTCTGGGTGGAATTTTCCTTTCCAAATCGAGTCAAAATCGCGTGCAGACTCGTTTACGGTGCCAGTGTTGCCCTCTTTTACACACGCACGCACAAATATCAAATGTCCCACTTCCGTCTTGAAAGAAGAGCAGGCTGTGGCCGGTGGCGCGGAAAACGGAAAATTAATACTATCGCACGCACCAGATCTAGAGTGATCGAATAGCAGCGTGGAGACTTGCACATAAAGCAGCACAGAGCAGCAGCAGGTTTTCACTGCTTTGTCCTCCAGCCCTGCAGTGACCCGAGCGTATCAAAAGCAACGGACAATGTGCGCCGCGGAATAGTCATACCATACCCTACCCTACCCTACCCTACCATACCATACGGCATATACCTACCTTGCCATACCATATACCA
The DNA here is from genome assembly GCA_018292915.2 of Batillaria attramentaria. Lineage (NCBI taxonomy): Eukaryota > Metazoa > Mollusca > Gastropoda > Batillariidae > Batillaria > Batillaria attramentaria. The sequence continues at coordinate 196,586 of JACVVK020000036.1, read as the reverse complement.
ATACCCTTCAATACTGACTCGACTCTGTCTGTGTACTGGGACAATTACTAAGACTAAACTGCCAAAGTGGACTTTGCTGCGCGATCGAATGATTGCGTAAAATCAAAGGCGATTTCCTCTATGTAATTACGCCTCCTACCACGGTTCAACTGCCAACGTCGATTTTGTCTACACAAGCTGCAAAGCTGAGCAGGGTCGCACACAGCAGCGGATCTATAACAGATTTTGGTAGGGTTGACGACTGTTTTACTTCTATCTTAGTACCACTTCTCCTACAAATGGAGCAAGATTCGATTGGGTTAAATCAAGAGGGTTTCTCCTATGTATTTTCGCCCGGACTGCCCAGATAGATGCCGACGCCGAATTTGTCTAGACAAGCTCTAATCTTGGCAGGGTAACAGACTTTGGCAAGGTTGACAACTGTTTTACTTCTATCTTAGTACCACTTCTCCTACAAATGGAGCAAGATTCGATTGGGTTAAATCAAGAGGGTTTCTCCTATGTATTTTCGCCCGGACTGCCCAGATAGATGCCGACGCCGAATTTGTCTAGACAAGCTCTAATCTTGGCAGGGTAACAGACTTTGGCGAGGTTGACAACTGTTTTACTTCTATATGGTCCATGCTACTACCCTGTAGCTAGTACCGCTTTTCCTGCAAACGGAGGAAGGTTCGATTAGGTTCAAATCAAGAGGGTTTGTTCTGTGTATTTTTCGCCTAGACTGTGCAGCTGCCAACGCCGATTTTGGCTAGACAAGCTGCAAATCAGGGCAGGGTCATATAGATCTACATAGTCTTTGGAAGTGTTGGCAACTGTTTTTTTTTTTTTTTAAACCCCCCCCCCCCCCCCCCCGCTTTGGAATTGTTCAACCCACAGAATTTGAACATAAATACAATTATTCTTGAATTATAATGCTGAGCTGACCCTTCGCTCAACGTGACCTTCGCACCACGTGACTGTAATGTATGCATGGCCAGACCGTGCGTGTTGGGTTCAGTCCCAATTAAAAACAAAAAAATGTAAAACGGCTACACAATATTCAGGTAGTAGTAGTAGTAGTAGCAGTTGCAGTAGTAGTAGTAGTAGTAGTAGTGGCATTTAATTAATTGTTGTTGTTGTTGTTGTTGTTGTTATAATTACTATTAAGTGTTTAAAATATAAACGCAAAGTCTGCTTCTGCGAAACCAAGTCAACTTGGACTAAGCACGTCGCCCTGTGCCAACAACTTGGGCATTATTCGATTTTATTTTTTTTGATTTTTTTTTTTTACGCGCGGAGACGGATCTTTATGTAAATCTTAACACACACCTTCGGGAACAATTTCCAGTTTACTATCATTAATCTGTCTGGGACAAAACAATAAAACGCGGACTTTGACCCTGGTAACGACTTTAGGAAAGGAGCTTGCACGGACCATCGAGCGATCAAACCGTCAGAGACAGAAAGTCGACCATAGTGATCATTCTACATTACTGTCCCGCCGCTAGATAAAGTGGAGTACATTGTCTTTCCTTTCCTTTTTCTATTCCTTCAATTTTCGGTTTCTTTTCTTTATCTTATATTTATTTTATTATTTTTTTCTGTCCTCTCTGACTGTTTTGTTTTTCAAGCATTGTTTGTTATTCAGACTTGCGAATTTGATACCAGGTTTGGGCTAAATACATAGGACAACCATTGTCCAGGGAAACACGGAGGAGAATTTAAGTCTAACTTTACGTCTCGTAAAGCAAGGTAATGTTAGATGACGTCTGAATCGAGGAATTGATAACAATATTGTTATTATACTGTTTGCTACAACGTCTTTATACTTCAGTAATATCACTTACACTAGACAGAGTGGCAAGAAAGAAACGAACCAAAGAAACTATGCTTGCATAATTTACTTAAATGTGTACATGTTGTAGAGATCGCGAAAACCACTGCTTTCGATGGAAATTTCTAGACCATCCCAGAACATGCTGGTGCAACAACGTCAGTAGATTACGTCACCTGGGAAAGATTTCGAACTTGCCAGTAAGTTGAGGAATGTTCTAGATCTGACCTGTTTAGTATATAAGCAGCCCTGCACAGCGTTCTGGGTTCTTCTTCTTTCATGAGTTTGTTCTCCGCGCATCTTCTGTTAATAAAGTATTGGAGTTGTATTCTGTTGTATCCCGTGCCTTCTGAATGCACGAAGAGAGCGACATAGCAGGAGTATAATACAACAGTATACATAACACTGTACCAAAAATAACTATTCTACCAGTTTCGAGTGTTTGTCACAGCTACAGGAATCCCAGAATAGAACCCACTTTGTGATCAAAATGGTTGCGGCCATGGCCAGTGATAACAATAGAACCAGTAGTCTGTACTGAGTGGCACAGTACGATTAACAGACATGGTCTCTCTGCCCGGCACTACGCTGCCATAAAAGGGCAGAGTTCCTTAGTGATCGTTAGAGTAAGAGAGAGAGAGAGAGAGAGGGGGGGGGGGGGAGAATCGATACACCGACCGCTGGCGATTACGAAGGCCTAACATGGTTACAGCCCTTGCAGACATGGGATAACGTAACATCCAAGTCGATAATATGCCAGATGAAAGTAGACAGTTAGGCTTTAAATGTTAGGACGGGTAGAAGCTGCCCCCTCCGTCCCTCCCCATCCCCCGGGGGTTCCCGTAAGCCTCCCAATGGCGGCTAGTTTTGGTGGTGGAAAAACAGTTGGTTGAGTAATTCGATTTTCTGTGATTTTATTTATTCTTTGGGCGTCTGCATTTCTGGTTCAATTTGAAGAGAGAAAAGTTGAATAATGACGAAAGGACAAAACGAACGATTGGCTGACATGAAAAACGAATTAAATGAATGATACATACAAATAGAAAATAATATGTTGTAGAGGTAGAATCACAGCGAACAGGGTTGTAGACCGCATCTCTCTCTCTCTTTCTCTCTCCCCCAAACACTCATCTCTATCTCTCTCTCTCTCTCTCTCTGTTTTAAGAAATAGTTGCAATTTTCCTAGTATTTGTAGGTTAACATGGACAAGATCTTAAAAAAAAGATCTGCGCACCTAATCTTTTATCCTTGTAAAATAAAGTTTCGTTCGTTCGTTCGTTCGTTCGTTCGTTCGTGTTCTCTCTCTCTCCCCTCTCTCTCTCTCTCTCTCTCTCTCTCTTTCTCTCTCTCTCCCCCTCCCTCCTTCTCTCTCTCTCTCCCCCCTCTCTCTCTCTTTCTTTCTTTCTCTCTCTCTCTCCCTCTCTCTCTCTCTCTCCTCTCCCTCTCTCTCTCTCCCCCCTCTCTCTCTCTCTCTCTCCCCTCTCTCTCTCTCCCGTCCCTCTCTCTCTCTCTCTCTTTGAAACCTATAATGAGAAGGAAAAAATCCAAACAACTAAACAGCGCAGTGTTGTTGAGCAGCATATTTTCAAACAACTCTTTCATGCCGGAGACACATTCCGTCGCCTGATCTATTGATTAGCTGCCTTGTAATTACCCACGAGATTGCACCAACCGAGTTGATAAAAGCTTTTTTTTAAAAGGTCAGAGAAGCATCTTCCTTGAATTACTGAAATCTAGGTCTAGTCGAGCCTTCGGTTTTTCTTTTCAGTAGAGCTCAGTGATATGATGGGAAATTATTCAGTAGTGTCTCTTGCATTCACGTGCTTTTGTGTACCGAGAAAATGTCATAGTATGGTAGTAGCTTGTTTCCTGTCTGTCATTATTCTGTCCACGTGAACAAAGGGTGTGTTATGCGAAGATATTACACAGTCTCTGCGAGGCCGTGTTCGTAGCTCTGCCGCATATAATAGGGGTGGGTGAGTGAGTGGGTGTTTGTGAGTTTAACGTCCTGTTCCACCACGTACGGGTAATATCAGAGACGAGGGCAACGAGGAAAAAGGTCAGCACAAATATCTGGCCCCAGCCGGGATTCGAACTCACGACCCAAACATTGAACGTCCAATGCTCTACCATTCGGTTATCCCGGCATATAATAGAGGTGTATACAGTCCAGAATTCAGCCCGAAACATCCAACTTAAAACTGTGAGTGAGTTTCACCAATTCTTCCCGCCCTGTCTTGACGTAAGGTGGCTGATGAGCCGGCGAAATTCCGACAAAACGCGTCCCGCTACGGTCAAGACTTGCTAGACACCATTTCCTTGTGTGTCGACTTTAATTTCAACTCGTATGAAATACCTCTGGATGGGGTTTCTGGGTAAAGACGATGCCTCCTTAAACACACTATAGAGTGAGTTTTCGCCGGGCTGAGATCTGAACTGAACATAGAATATTCCATTGTACATGCCATAATTATGTGAAGTGTTGCTGGCTGGGTTTTGTTTTCAATGAAGACATAGCAACGCTGGCACGGTTGACAATACAAAATGTCAGCCATTACAAATTTATCAATTTCAGGCCAGAGGCCATTGTCAAGACCGAAATCCGATGCAAACATTTAAAAGCTTTATGTACATTCTAAATAAAAGATTCATGGAAAATTTTCACACACACGCGTTTTGCTTTCTTTCTCTTATGCACATCTTCGCACATACAGAAGGGTTAATCAGCTGTGTAACGCCACGCCTTTTTTTTTTTTTTTTTTTTTTTTGGGGGGGGGGTTAATTATACAACGTACCGGTACACAAACGCTTTTGGTTTTCGTTCTTCTGCGATCTCATACAGACACGGTTGACTGGGATTAAAACGCCCTTTTTGTTACGTGCATTAATTGTACCGGGACTGCCGTCCAAATATGTACAGTATTTATACCATGCGGATACCTTTTTATTTTTTTTTAACTCCTACCGGTTCACTCCCTTTAATACCGGTCGGATTGTTCATCCCTAGTCCCTGACAAAAAGAATTACTGTATAATTGTTGAAGTACAGTGTTTAGCTGCACGAAAAATACTCATAGAAGACCAGCAAACAGTTAGTTCGAGTAAAAATGACAAAACATGAGCCTCCCGTGTATTTGGGAGCACTTTTGTCCAGAATGGCTGAACTGGTAAGTGTGTGTGTGTGTGCGCGTGCGTGCGTGCGTGCGTGTGTGTGTGTGTTTGTGTGCGTGCGTGCGCGTGAGTCATTAAGTCCGGCCTCCTTTGTTTGACAATATCATTCTGCGGAGAGAATGGATGATGAAGGCTGCGTTACTGCGTGAACGGTAGAAGTGAGAACAAATTGTTGCTGTAAACTTATCTCCAACCGCTTCCCTAGTATTAAAAGATAGAGCGATAAGTGGGTCACAGGTGGCGGAAGCTGATGCCGACCTGATACCAGCATTATGAAGCTGTCAGCCTGAGTATCGACAGAGCACTCTAGAACGAGTATTTTTATTATTATTATTATTATTATTTTTTTTTTTAGCCAATCAAAAAATAGGTCGAGCTCTGCTTGCGGTTCGAAAACACAGCAATCTTACTCAAAGCAAAAAAAGGTGACACTGTGTTGGTGAAGATCGCCCTCTAGGATTATTCGTCTTGTACGTCATCTAAATGTATTGAGGGCGCGGTTGGTACATTGTGTCCCATAGTGCTATAGAGGACGCACTTTGTATCGAAATCTCTATGTTCGTTCCCCGCTGGGGCCAAATATTTGTGCTGGCTTTTTCATCGTTGCCCCGTCTTTGATATCACCCTATGTGGTGGAAAAGGACGTTAAACCCCCAAACACCCACCCACCCTCTATGTTCGTATTAAGTTCCGAGGCGAAAACCTACCGCTCGTCTGCCAAACGAACAGACGTTCCTTGTGGCCATTTTCGTGACTTTGCGACTTCTAATAGTAGGGAAATATTCCTTTCTTTGGCCTAACGCTTCCAGTACCTATACTGCACGTCGATCGACAAAGGCGCTAAATATAGCCTGCAGTCAGCGCTGTCTAGTCGGCCTACAGCCCACAAACAAATACAGTCGTCTGCTCAGTGCGCGGTACACTTGTACACACGTAGAACAACACATACGCTGGCCGGGTGGGTGGGTGGGTGTTTGGGGGTTTAACGTCCTTTTCCACCACATAGGGTGATATCAAAGACGGGGCAACGATGAAAAAGCCAGCACAAATATTTGGCCCCAGCCGGGATCGAACTCACGACCCGAGCATTAGAAGTCCAACGCTCTACCATTCGACCATCCCGGCTCCCCCATACGCTGGCCGGAGTCAGCACAATGGTGACAGATGTTATATTGTGTCCCAAGTGATTCTGGTGCACGGATTAAAGGTCTCCAATCTCAGCAAAAAGCCGCAAACATTGCGTTTTTTGTTTGTTTGTTTGTTTGTTTGTTTGTTTTTTTTAAACTGCGACTCCTTCGACTGTGCATAATCCAGGCAACTCTGTCACAGTTGCAGAGTTTTCAGCGCTTCGGGGACCCTTATAAAACCAGAGCACGAGTCTGCCGTGATATTATTTGGCTTTTGGTCAGTGAGCGAGACACATCGCTGCACTGTCTAGCGGATGTTGAGTGCTGCACGATCTTTCTCGATCAGTGTCAAAAGGCAAACTGAGCTGTGAAATCAAGCTGACCTTGGCTTTTTATTGCGATTTCAGGGACGCTGAAAACTGTGCAACTGTGCCAGAGTTGACTGCGCTTGCACGGTCGACTCTGTAAATTTTTTTTTTTTTCACACTTCGGAAAGCTTTTTGTTGGGAGCTTAGATCTTTAAGCGCGTTCGATGAAACGTTTTTCGCAGCGTCGTTGTATTCCCGACAAACGTTTTGAGACTTGAAGGTCGCGGTTAACCGGGATTCGAACTCACGACCGGAGGATTGAAAGTTCAACACTCTACCATTCGGCCATTCAGGCTCCCCGAAACAACTACCAAAAAAAAAAATATTTAAAAAAAATTGCATTATAGTTTTTAAACAGGAACCTTCCCCACCCATCACCATATTGTCCTCTTCCTCCTTCCCCTCCAACAAACCCACCCCTTTCACATCCCACACCCTACTGCCCTCTTCCTCCTTCCCCTCCAACAAACCCACCCCTTTCACACCCCGCACCCTACTGTCCTCTTCCCCCTTCCCCTCCAACAAACCCACCCCTTTCACACACACCCTACTGTCCTCTTCCCCCTTCCCCTCCAACAAACCCACCCCTTTCACACCCCGCACCCTACTGTCCTCTTCCCCCTTCCCCTCCAACAAACCCACCCCTTTCACACACACCCTACTGTCCTCTTCCCCCTTCCCCTCCAACAAACCCACCCCTTTCACACACACCCTACTGTCCTCTTCCTCCTTCCCCTCCAACAAACCCACCCCTTTCACATCCCACACCCTACTGTCCTCTTCCCCCTTCCCCTCCAACAAACCCACCCCTTTCACACATACCCTACTGTCCTCTTCCTCCTTCCCCTCCAACAAACCCACCCCTTTCACATCCCACACCCTACTGTCCTCTTCCCCCTTCCCCTCCAACAAACCCACCCCTTTTACACACACCCTACTGTCCTCTTCCTCCTTCCCCTCCAACAAACCCACTCCCTTTCACATCCCACACTCTACTGTCCTCTTCCTCCTTCCCCTCCAACAAACCCACCCCCTTTCACATCCCACACCCTTCTGTCCTCTTCCTCCTTCCCCTCCAACAAACCCACCCCTTTCACACACACCCTTCTGTCCTCTTCCCCCTTTCCCTCCAACAAACCCACCCCTTTCACATCCCACATCCTACTGTCCTCTTCCCCCTTCCCCTCCAACAAACCCACCCCTTTCACATCCCACACCCTACTGTCCTCTTCCTCCTTCCCCTCCAACAAACCCACCCCTTTCACATCCCACACCCTACTGTCCTCTTCCTCCTTCCCCTCCAACAAACCCACCCCTTTCACATCCCACACCCTACTGTCCTCTTCCTCCTTTCCCTCCAACAAACCCACCCCTTTCACATCCCACATCCTACTGTCCTCTTCCCCCTTCACCTCCATCAAACCCACCCCTTTCACATCCCGCACCCTACTGTCCTCTTCCCCCTTCCCCTCCAACAAACCCACCCCTTTCACTTCACACACACCCTACTGTCCTCTTCCTCCTTTCCCTCCAACAAACCCACCCCTTTCACATCCCGCACCCTACTGTCCTCTTCCCCCTTCCCCTCCAACAAACCCACCCCTTTCACATCCCACATCCTACTGTCCTCTTCCCCCTTCCCCTCCAACAAACCCACCCCTTTCACACCCCGCACCCTACTGTCCTCTTCCCCCTTCCCCTCCAACAAACCCACCCCTTTCACACATACCCTACTGTCCTCTTCCTCCTTCCCCTCCAACAAACCCACCCCTTTCACATCCCACACCCTACTGTCCTCTTCCCCCTTCCCCTCCAACAAACCCACCCCTTTCACACACACCCTACTGTCCTCTTCCTCCTTCCCCTCCAACAAACCCACCCCCTTTCACATCCCACACCCTACTGTCCTCTTCCTCCTTCCCCTCCAACAAACCCACCCCCTTTCACATCCCACACCCTTCTGTCCTCTTCCTCCTTCCCCTCCAACAAACCCACCCCTTTCACACACACCCTTCTGTCCTCTTCCCCCTTTCCCTCCAACAAACCCACCCCTTTCACATCCCACATCCTACTGTCCTCTTCCCCCTTCCCCTCCAACAAACCCACCCCTTTCACATCCCACACCCTACTGTCCTCTTCCTCCTTCCCCTCCAACAAACCCACCCCTTTCACATCCCACACCCTACTGTCCTCTTCCTCCTTCCCCTCCAACAAACCCACCCCTTTCACATCCCACACCCTTCTGTCCTCTTCCTCCTTTCCCTCCAACAAACCCACCCCTTTCACATCCCACATCCTACTGTCCTCTTCCCCCTTCACCTCCATCAAACCCACCCCTTTCACATCCCGCACCCTACTGTCCTCTTCCCCCTTCCCCTCCAACAAACCCACCCCTTTCACTTCACACACACCCTACTGTCCTCTTCCTCCTTTCCCTCCAACAAACCCACCCCTTTCACATCCCGCACCCTACTGTCCTCTTCCCCCTTCCCCTCCAACAAACCCACCCCTTTCACTTCACACACATCCTACTGTCCTCTTCCCCCTTCACCTCCATCAAACCCACCCCTTTCACACACACCCTACTGTCCTCTTCCCCCTTCCCCTCCAACAAACCCACCCCCTTTCACACCCCGCACCCTACTGTCCTCTTCCTCCTTTCCCTCCAACAAACCCACCCCTTTCACACACACCCTACTGTCCTTCTTCCTCCTCCCCCTCGAACAAACCCACCCCTTTCACATCCCGCACCCTACTGTCCTTCTTCCTCCTTTCCCTCCAACAAACCCACCCCTTTCACACACACCCTACTGTCCTCTTCCCCCTTCACCTCCATCAAACCCACCCCTTTCACATCCCATACCCTACTGTCCTTCTTCCTTCTTCCCCTCCAACAAACCCACCCCTTTCACATCCCATACCCTACTGTCCTTCTTCCTCCTTCCCCTCCAACAAACCCACCCCTTTCACATCCCATACCCTACTGTCCTTCTTCCTCCTTCCCCTCCAACAAACCCGCCCCTTTCACATCCCACATCCTACTGTCCTCTTCCCCCTTCACCTCCATCAAACCCACCCCTTTCACATCCCACATCCTACTGTCCTCTTCCTCCTTCCCCTCCAACAAACCCACCCCTTTCACATCCCGCACCCTACTGTCCTCTTCCTCCTTCCCCTCCAACAAACCCACCCCTTTCACACCCGCACCCTACTGTCCTCTTCCTCCTTCCCCTCCAACAAACCCACCCCTTTCACATCCCGCACCCTACTGTCCTCTTCCCCCTTCCCCTCCAACAAACCCACCCCTTTCACTTCACACACATCCTACTGTCCTCTTCCCCCTTCACCTCCATCAAACCCACCCCTTTCACACACACCCTACTGTCCTCTTCCCCCTTCACCTCCATCAAACCCACCCCTTTCACACACACCCTACTGTCCTCTTCCACCTTCCCCTCCAACAAACCCACCCCCTTTCACACCCCGCACCCTACTGTCCTCTTCCTCCTTTCCCTCCAACAAACCCACCCCTTTCACACACACCCTACTGTCCTTCTTCCTCCTCCCCCTCCAACAAACCCACCCCTTTCACATCCCACACCCTACTGTCCTTCTTCCTCCTTCCCCTCCAACAAACCCACCCCTTTCACACACACCCTACTGTCCTCTTCCCCCTTCACCTCCATCAAACCCACCCCTTTCACATCCCATACCCTACTGTCCTTCTTCCTCCTTCCCCTCCAACAAACCCACCCCTTTCACATCCCATACCCTACTGTCCTTCTTCCTCCTTCCCCTCCAACAAACCCACCCCTTTCACATCCCATACCCTACTGTCCTTCTTCCTCCTTCCCCTCCAACAAACCCGCCCCTTTCACATCCCACATCCTACTGTCCTCTTCCCCCTTCACCTCCATCAAACCCACCCCTTTCACATCCCACATCCTACTGTCCTCTTCCTCCTTCCCCTCCAACAAACCCACCCCTTTCACATCCCGCACCCTACTGTCCTCTTCCTCCTTCCCCTCCAACAAACCCACCCCTTTCACACCCCGCACCCTACTGTCCTCTTCCTCCTTCCCCTCCAACAAACCCACCCCTTTCACACCCCGCACCCTACTGTCCTCTTCCTCCTTTCCCTCCAACAAACCCACCCCTTCACATCCACGCACCCTACTGTCCTCTTCCCCCTTCCCCTCAACAAAAAAAAAACTACCCTACCAAAAACCCACCCCTTTCACACCCACAACCCTACTGTCCTCTTCCCCTTTCCCCTCCAACAAACCCACCCCCTTTCACACCCCTACCCTACTGTCCTCTTCCTCCTTGTCCCTCCAACAAACCCACCCCTTTCACATCCACACCCTACTGTCCTCTTCCCCCTTCCCCTCCAACAAACCCACCCCTTTCACATCCACACCCTACTGCCTCTTCCTCCTCCCCTCCAACAAACCCACCCCTTTTCACATCCCATACCCTACTGTCCTCTTCCTCCTTCCCCTCCAACCAAACCCACCCCTTTCACATCCCATACCCTACTGTCCTTCTTCCCCCTTTCCCCTCAACAAACCCACCCCTTTCACATCCCACACCCTACTGTCCTCTTCCCCCTTCCCCTCAAACAAACCCACCCCTTTCACACACACCCTACTGTCCTCTTCCTCCTTCCCCTCCAACAAACCCACCCCTTTCACATCCCATACCCTACTGTCCTCTTCCCCCTTCCCCTCCAACAAACCCACCCTTTCACATCCCATACCCTACTGTCCTCTTCCTCCTTTCCCTCCAACAAACCCACCCCTTTCACACACACCCTACTGTCCTCTTCCCCCTTTCCCCTCCAACAAACCCACCCCTTTCACACACACCCTACTGTCCTCTTCCTCCTCCCCCTCCAACAAACCCACCCCTTTCACATCCCATACCCTACTGTCCTTCTTCCTCCCTTCCCCTCCAACAAACCCACCCCTTTCACATCCCACACCCTACTGTCCTCTTCCCCCTTCCCCTCCAACAAACCCACCCCTTTCACATCCCACACCCTACTGTCCTCTTCCCTCCTTCCCCTCCAACAAACCCACCCCTTTCACATCCCACACCCTACTGTCCTCTTCCCCCTTCCCCTCCAACAAACCCACCCCTTTCACATCCCACTACCCTACTGTCCTTCTTCCTCCTTTCCCTCCAACAAACCCACCCCTTTCACATCCCATACCCTACTGTCCTTCTTCCTCCTTCCCCTCCAACAAACCCACCCCTTTCACACACACCCTACTGTCCTTCTTCCTCCTTCCCCTCCAACAAACCCACCCCTTTCACATCCCACACCCTACTGTCCTCTTCCCCCTTCCCCTCCAACAAACCCACCCCTTTCACATCCCACACCCTACTGTCCTTCTTCCTCCTTCCCCTCCAACAAACCCACCCCTTTCACATCCCACACCCTACTGTCCTCTTCCTCCTTCCCCTCCAACAAACCCACCCCTTTCACATCCCACACCCTACTGTCCTCTTCCCCCTTCCCCTCCAACAAACCCACCCCTTTCACATCCCACACCCTACTGTCCTTCTTCCTCCTTTCCCTCCAACAAACCCACCCCTTTCACACACACCCTACTGTCCTTCTTCCTCCTTCCCCTCCAACAAACCCACCCCTTTCACATCCCATACCCTACTGTCCTTCTTCCTCCTTCCCCTCCAACAAACCCACCCCTTTCACATCCCATACCCTACTGTCCTTCTTCCTCCTTCCCCTCCAACAAACCCGCCCCTTTCACATCCCGCACCCTTCTGTCCTCTTCCTCCTCCCCTTCCAACAAACCCACCCCTTTCACATCCCATTCCCTACTGTCCTTCTTCCTCCTCCCCCTCCAACAAACCCACCCCTTTCACATCCCACACCCTACTGTCCTTCTTCCTCCTTCCCCTCCAACAAACCCACCCCTTTCACATCCCATTCCCTACTGTCCTTCTTCCTCCTCCCCCTCCAACAAACCCACCCCTTTCACATCCCATTCCCTACTGTCCTTCTTCCTCCTCCCCCTCCAACAAACCCACCCCTTTCACATCCCATTCCTACTGTCCTTCTTCCTCCTCCCCCTCCAACAAACCCACCCCTTTCACATCCCACACCCTACTGTCCTTCTTCCTCCTCCCCCTCCAACAAACCCGCCCCTTTCACATCCCGCACCCTTCTGTCCTCTTCCTCCTCCCCCTCCAACAAACCCACCCCTTTCACATCCCATACCCTACTGTCCTCTTCCTCCTTTCCCTCCAACAAACCCACCCCTTTCACATCCCATACCCTATTGTCCTCTTCCTCCTTCCCCTCCAACAAACCCACCCCTACTGTCCCCTCTTCCTCCCTCCCCTCCAACAAACCTACCCCTTTCACAACCCGACCCCGCACTCAGAACAGAGAGAGCCAGGGACTGGGCTTGTGATCAATTCCAATGAAGTATTGTCTGACAACAATTGTCAGTCGGAGAACGTCCAGGCGACATGATGGCGACGTGGAACTAGTTAAGATCCCTTCGGGTTGGACCGGAGGCAAATTGCAGAGAGATTTTTTATCCCCCCTTCACCTTCTCTCCTTTTTTCCCCCTCCCTTCCTCTTTCCGTCGATGTCTTTTTTTATGCTGTTGGAAATTGGGGGCTAGCTGTCAGTTTCGCAGCTTCACATCCCCGCCATGAAGTTGAATTGATGTACTATTATTGCTTCTCGTTTGCCGTCCGTGAACCACGCTCTGTCCTGGAGGGGAGCCTAGATGGCTAGAAGACGAGCTAGTAGGCCGTTCGAATTTTTATTCTCGCGACCTGAGTTCGAATCCCCGAAAGTTTGTGGTGGCTTTTTCCTCGTTAGGTTTTGACTTGACTTGAGTCTTGTTTTCCATGAGGAGCACAGTCGCCATCTACCTCCCGCGGTCTCTATTGCATAATTGTCATTTCATGGAAAATGACGTCAACTCAATTCCTACCAAATAAATTTTGGGGTTGTGCACCAGTGGCTTCATTAAAAAACAATCGTAATAAATTGTATGGATTTAAGTTTGGTTTAGTGTAAGTGTTGCACTTTGTATTCTCCTTCTCGTAGAATAGCAGGACAGCTTGTTAGACAGGCAGCCATACCTAAATGCTCTATCCTGAATAAAAAACGTTTCATCATCATCATCATCATCATCTCTTTCTCTCTCCTTCTCGTAGAATAGCAGGACAGCTTGTTAGACAGGCAGCCATACCTAAATGCTCTATCCTGAATAAAAAACGTTTCATCATCATCATCATCATCATCTCTTTCTCTCTCTCTCTCTCTCTCTCTCTCTCTCTCATTGTGTGTGTGTGGGGGGGGGGGGGGCGGCGTGCGAGCGTTTGTAGGAAGAAAAAGGACCTTTCGTTTTACTCTTCATGTTTTTAATAATTATGCAGTAGTTGTAGCAACGGTAAGTTAGAAAATGGGCCTGTATGTTAAAACTTCTACCGTTGAGAATTAAATTCTCTCTCTCTCTCTCTCTCTCTCTCTCTCTCTCTTTGGGACCTTACTTAAAGCGTCCCTAAACAAGGGCTGTGGCGTTAACAAGCTAACACCGATTCTCTCGTATCGATTTTGCTTCCGATCCTGCGCACACTTGTAATGCATTGCTTCGTTGGGAGAGGGAGGGAACAAAAAAATAAATGCCCTCAGTGGTTAGCCTAGCTATTCTCTCGCCTTCAAGTCTGATTTGCCGTTTACACTCAACCATCTCTTTCCGCGCTCATTCTGCCATTGTGGAAAGTGTTCTCTGTTGCGTCCAACATCTCTCTTTGCACAGACTGTTGGACATTGTCTGCGCACCCTACGTCTAATCTATTCTGAAAACAATGTTGGTGGTTAGTCTGTGTTTAACGTCTCAACAACAGGAGTGATTGGAGAGCTAGGGCCTAGCGGGAGGGTGAGTGGGTGGGGGCTTAGGAGTTTAACGTCCTTTTCCACCGCGTATGGGTGATAATGAAGACGAGGCAACGAGAAAAAGACCAGCACAAATATTAGGCCCCAGCCGGGATTCGAACTCACGACCCGAGCATTGAAAGACAAACGCTCTACCATTCGTCTGTCCCGGCTTCTTAGCCTGACGGGAGACAAGGCTTTGTTTTCATCAGAGTACACGTCAGTATCTACATTAACCAGAACAGCAAGATTCAGGAACAGCCCCCCCCCCCCCCACATGATCCTCACCCCTTCCATCTGGTATGTAATAACACGATGTGTCTTACTTTGCAATTCTTAATTCAGACTTATTTCTGCAGTTTAGGATGTATCTTAGTCAAAGTATGTATTTTATCAGTCTGTTTGCATTGTATTTATTGCAGTTTCAGCCAATAAGGTTTAATGTGACTATGATAGTATGTACGTGCGCGTGACTGTAATTCATAGTAAGTTGCTAATTGCAAAGAAGCTCTCTTAAACCACAACAAAATCCTAGTGTTTACTCATATGGTAATAAGGTTATGTTTATGTTTAACTGCGCGTCTGTTCTACGGGCTAAATGTCCACGTGGTTTGTCCCGTCCAATTGAAAGATTAGATGCTTCATATGCGGCCGCTCACTAATTGTGACAGCAACGTTAATTAAGTGCCCTCTGATAAAAAGGTCTTAATGAGGTATCAGGCTCTAATTAGGGCTTTCAAAAGTCTTTTCCAAAAAGATGGTTTAGTAGCACTAACATTCGTGCTTTCTGCGGATTCTCAGTGAATTTGCATTCCGCGCAAGTAAGGCCTCTGAGTTCATCACGTTTAGATTCTGAGCAGTCCTGCCAAGCAAAAACAAAACACACAGAAACATCGGGGGAAAAAAGTAAAGAAAAAAGAAAAAAAGGTTATTAATTTCATTGGCTTCCGTAGTCACAATTGCAGAGTCTCTCTCTCTCTCTCTCTCTCTCTCTCTCTCTCTCTCTCTCTCTCTCTCTCTCTCTCCTCTTCGTGTCGAACTCCGCCAACTCAAATCCTGCGGCAGGAGTCTTTGCAGATCCTCTGCTGAAGTGTTCAAGATCCCTGTACAAATCCTCGAGTTGTTCGCCCCTAGCTTTTCTTCCCTCCCTTGAACTCTGCAATCAATACTGCCGGTTGTCGAACTTGAAAATCCTCCATACAAAGCCTCCCGTTATGTGGATAAGTTTGAACACTGCTCGATCGCCGCGATCTGTTTTTTGAACTGGGTCACGAAATCGATTGTCTCTAATCTACACGTGTTATTACGCTCCTACAGAAAGCGCAAACAACTCACAGGGGGCTGGGGCGAGCCTTGTTTGCACGTGTGATCACAACAGCGGCGGTGACAGCTGGAAGGTAAACTGCAGCCCTAGGCGATAGGAGGAGCGGTGTGTATGGGGGGGGGGGGGGGGGGGGGGAGACTAGGGGGAGAGAACGTTGTTTTACAACGGAGGTGGTGTAACATATAATTATATCTATTTGCAAGGGGAAAAAAAGGTCAAGTTTCAATCAGCCGTTGTCATGAAAATAAACGAAACGTAAGATGAACGAGAGAGAGAGAGAGAGAGTGTGTTTTTAATACTATTGGGAGGGGGGGGGGCTTTTTGATGTTTCACACCCAACAGTATTATTTACTGCGAATAGATTTGTCGTGTTAAAAAAAAAAAAACAAATCCACCGTTGGAACAGCACATCACTCTTTGTGCAGGTGTTTCGCACAGATACTGCCGGACGCGGATTTTAATGTTTCGCTGAACCGATTAAAAACAGCACTACTACTACTACTACTACTCCGCCTACTCCTACTCCTACTACTACTACTACGACTAAACAGTACTTATAAAGAGCTTAATCTCGCAGCAGAGCAACTCACAGCGCTAACTAACTCATAGCGCTGCTAACATGATTATTACCATCAAAGAATCCAGCAACGATTTTATGAAACTCGACGACGGTCTAATGAAAACGATGCTAACTGATAATAACAACGATTACAGACGTTTTGATAGACGATTTTGTCGGTGGCGACAACTGACGATAATGACGTCGAAAGATTGGCGAGAAAGCCTGACGATACTGACAAAGATGACACTTACGAAAACGAACGCAATGACGAAAACAAACACAATGACGACAATAATTA
>JACVVK020000036.1:170000-177500 GCA_018292915.2 Batillaria attramentaria | reverse complement strand
TGTGTTGTTCCATTCCAGTGTAGGCAGCAGTTCGTCACCGGTGTATTAGGAGCTTGTTGGATAAAAAGTGTCCACAAACTACACATATGGCGCAACAATATATACACGTCTAGTGTCTTAGTAGCCATTGCCACGCCGTTCTCTCTTGCTGGTGGGGCAACCAGTCAGTTGTAATCTACTCATACGACTTTCAAAACAAAAATGCCTTTTGCAGCTCGGGTAGACGGGACTTCACCCACATAACTGCCTGAAAGCAATTAAAAGTAAATTTTAAATAAACACCCTATCCCTACATTAAATCTCTTCCATTTCAGTTCCAGTCCAGCTGCCAAGAGGCATTATCTTGTTGAAATAATTATCATGCCTAGCCTACCTGGCTCTGTGTGTGTGTGTGTGTGTGTGTGTGTGTGTGTGTGTCTGTGTGTGTGTCTGTGTGTGTGTCTGTGTGTGTGATGCTGGCTTCAACCGGAGCAGCCAAGTAAGGTCTGACAGCGGCGGTAGAGTAGGTACCAGAATGCATTTGTTTTCTTTTCTATGAGCAATTGTGTGTGCGTGTACGTGCGTGCGCGTGTGTGTGTGTGTGTGTGTGTGTGTGTGTGTGTGTGTGTGTGTGTGTGTGTGTGTGTGTGTGACCAAAGCTAACCACAGAATGTAACCACGTTTTGTTGCACCAAATGATACTACATCTAACAATATAATCACATACCAAAAAAAATCCCTCCAACACACTGAATCTTTTCATTTTCTGTTTCAGCCCAACACTGCCAAAAGGCTTTTTTTTTCTAAAATGATTCAACGATCGATATGCAGGCGGTGAACCCTAAACTGCTTTCTGTTCCCCTAATAGTCTCCTGCTACTGTTGCCACAGTTCGCGTCTCCTAGCCACGTGACCTAGTTTGCTGGGGCTGGCATGGTAACTAATCGGGTATCGTTGTAACGAGAAACAAAAACTATCGACAGAACGATGCTGGTGACTGCAACGGGGTCTTTAAATAAATCAGGGCCTCTAGGCCATATAGACAGGTGGCGCCATCACGCGAGATGGGTGGGTATAAAGAGAGGTCACATGACTGGTGGAAGTGTTATGTAAGCCGGTACGTTTAGGTCGTGGAACTCTGGCATTCTTTCAGTGTGGGTCTCTGGCACCCCCCTCCCCCCCAAAAAAAAAACCCAAAAAACCCCACAAAACAAAACAAAAACAAAACAAAACAACAAACAAACAAACAAACAAAAACCCAGAGAGGGTGGGTGGGTGGGGTGTTTGGGGATTTTACGTCCTTTTCCTGTACCCCCTGATGGGGTTTCTGGAAATAAATGAAACTGAAACTGAAAACCACATATCAAAGACGGGGCAACGATGAAAAAGGCCAGCACCAATATTTGGCCCCAGCCGGGATCGAACTCTCGACCCGAGCATTAGAAGTCCAACGCTCTACCATTCGACCATTCCGGCTCCCCCAAAAACCCAGAAAGAGAGAGAGAGAGAGAGAACAAAAACGTCACCAACAACAAAAAAAGCCTGGGGGGGGGGGGAGAGGGGTAGAATACTGATGCCACAAGAAATCGCCGAGGTGGTGGAATAAACAAAGCCAGTGTTATGTATGGTGCTGTCGTGGAAAACATTCTTTCGGCGCGTGGTTCTTGGACACACTTTGAGGCAATATTGAATACTGATGCCGCGAGATGCGTAGGTACGAACAGAAGTCACACGACTGGTGGGAAAAATTGTCAATATTATACTTGCGGAAAGGTCATAGAAAGCTGACATTCCTTGGGTTTGTTGTTTCCTTCTAACGTCCTTGGGGAATGCAGACAAAACAGCAAAAACAACCACAACGACAACAACAACAACAAAACAAAAGTGTCGTTTGTAACCAGAGTCTTTAGCTTGTACCATGCAATCCAGATTCTCCAGGATCTACAGCGAAGCTACCGTTTCCTTCTGGCAATGCCATTAGTGGCCAGCCGGCTATTTGTAGCAGAAAGAATCTCTCTTTCAGAAAACGAAATTCTCGAGAGAGCGATAGGATGTACGGCTGAGCCTTGAAACCCAGAAATTCGATGGTGTCCTTAACGCTTAAAGTCCCACTGCGACAGCTGAAGGCCATTCAAACTTTTTGTAAACCGTCCTCATGGTGATGAAGTAGAGCACCAGTTGATAAGGAACTTTTATTAACGAATTGTAGACAGTTTATAATGAACTGTAGAAGCACCAACCAATTACGCTTCGTTTAGTTTCAAGTTCTTTTGCTTTAAATGTTCTAATTTTTGTGGTTTACCGACAAAGGAAATAATATTGATATCGATTGATTAATTATCACACTAGTATCATTCTCTTTGTTACAATTATTTCGTGAACATGAACGAAACCAAATAAAATGAGAACGAAATGTGCTTGCTTGTTGATTCTCAAGTCAACGCAATCTTTCTCCGATTTTTCGAACACCCATATTGACCAACAATATACTGCGTCAGTCAAGCTATATACTATGTCAATTAGCTAGAGACAAGCTGTTTTGCCATACAGTCCTCACTCTGTTAAAATCGTCGCGATGTTGCACCAAAACAAAACAACTGAGTCTTGAGGTTTTTTTTTTTTTTTTAACACAACTGTTTGTTAAGTTTGTTGTTGTTGTAACTGCTGCATTTTGGTGTTTTAACTGCTACTGTTGTGTTTAAGGAAAAAAAAAAACTTAACACGATTGTTTTAGGCGGGTACACTGGGGCTTTAAACAACCATCACGTGATCGATTCAGCGACACTGATCTAGCTAAGAGCCAGATCGAAGCCGGAAGCCGCCAAAGTTGAAAGCCAACGCTGAAGAGCAGATTACAACTGATTGTCCGCCCTAGAAAAGAAAGGAAGGATCGGTGCCAGTGTTGCATGGGTAAAGGTTACTAAGAAGCTACAGACATGGCGAGGCCTTTTGATGACAGAAATGTGCCCAGTGCAGTAGAGGTATATACCTTCACTATGGAGGAAGAAGAAAATCGATGGAGTGGTTATCACAATAAAGACGGGTGAGATTCAGATTGGTTTCCGTTCCTTTCAGCTGCTGATGTTGGCAGATCCCAATAGCACATGTTGTTGTCGTGCACTTTCAGCTGCTTGTTTGTTCCGTTGATTATTGTTGTTCAGTTTATCATTTTTGTCCATTTAGAATTTTGTGGACTTTCCATGGGAAACTTCATGTTTTGAAAGCAAATAAAACTGACTCTGTTTTTGATTCTTCGGTGAAGCGAGCACACAGCACTGACCGGATGGAGCAACACTGCCAGAGCAACTCTCACTCTGGGGCATCAAGACGATCTACTGTCGGGTTAGTTTCGTTCCTTTCAGCTGCTCCTACTGGAAGACTCCAGACCACATCCTGCAGGCCTGTCCCCACCCCCCTCTTCCACGATGCAAGGACACAACACCGGCCCAATGCAATGGAGCGACTCTGTCAGAGCAACTCCGGTGCACCAAGGTCGTGAACTTACTGTCGCTGCGCTGGTATGACTGATTCGCCCCCGTGTGCCATTTGCACCCGTTGTGAATGCCCTGCGACTGTCTAAACAACATAGCGACTGCACCATTACCACAAGGTAACCCCAACCCTGAACGGCCTAAATCTTTAACCCTAACCCGACCTAAGATGGTGAACTGTACTAAATGAGCGTGGCTGCGTTGGTTGATCTTGAGGCCTGCTGGCAAGTTTCAACAGCGACCTTGTCCACCTCCCTCCCTCCTTCCTCCCTTTCCGCCCCCCCCCCCCTTTTTTTCCCATTCTTATAACCCGCACGCAGACGCTGCAGAAATTGAATTTTATTGGTACAGTGCCCCACTTTCAGACCCGCACCCAAACTACAATCCTGTCGATGTTGCAGAACAGGTACAAACGCGCACAGCATCGATACATGATGTATTGTACGTGGCTTAAAAATAACAGAAAAGAAAAGAGAAAAACAGTCTACTGAAAGAGAAAATGGGACAGTCGGCTATGTGCGGGTTTAACCCCCTTTTCCAATACATAAGAGCAAGACAAAGCCAGCGTAAATGTCTTGCGACAAACTGGGATGGGAACTCACGACCCAATCCTTGAAAGCCCAACACTCGACCAGCTTAGTCAAATATCACTCGTTTTCTTCTTTTTAAAAAAAAAATCTAAACAGTTATAAGGCGCTTGCTGGAATCAAATGTTGTTTGAAAATGACTGATTTTTTTTTTCTGAATTAGTACCCTTTTTTTTTTAACTAATGAAATTATCTGCTTTGGTTAAATAATTGTATAAAGCCATTAACAAGTGAAACTGAATCTCTCTCTCTCTGTCTCCTTCCATAGAAATCGGCAATGGCAAAGACAACGCCTGTTAAACACACACACACACACACACACACACACACACACACACACACACACACACATCAAGTTCACATGCACTGACAGAGACACTCAGAGAGAAAGAACACTCAGCCGAGAGTCACGTGCCGCATTCATGGCACTGACACATGACTGGAAGTGTAACAAGGTCCATGAAGGCCGCAACCATCCAGTGTCAAGTTACACTGAATTAAAAGTGCATCAGTATGGGGCGGAGACGCCGGGTCGCACAAACCTCGAGCATCTCTCGATCAAGAGTCAGCTGTTTTGCAGCTAATTTCCCGGCCAGTTTCCCGGGAAAGTAGAACACCGTCAATACACGTAGATAACCATTTATACAAACCTGTCGTCTACTATGCAAACTGACACGCGCGTGATGTTTGCTTTTTGGCTTCGTGTGCTGAGAATAGGACTAACGTTGTCGAGGAGAATCATCATTTTATATACTGGCGTGTTGTGCTGAATAATATTGGTGTATAATGTTTGTAGCCGAAGCTAAAAAATGAGATGAAGGCGTCGGTACAATCTTGTTTCTCTGTCTTTCTATCTCTGTTACACGTTTTCTGACAATCTCTCTCTCTCTCTCTCTCTCCCCCCCCCCCTGCTCTCGCATGATGAGGAACCACACACACACACACACACACACACACACACACACACACACACACACACACTCACACACACACACACATCTATACACACTGTTCCAACTTGTTGCATGTGCATCCAGACAGACAGACAGACACACACACACACACACACACACACACACACACACACACACACACACACACTGCTGTCCCGTTACAACGCTCGCATTTGACATCAATGAACACCATAACGGTTCCTTAGAAATCGTCAATGGCAAAAGGCAACGCCCGTTAAACACACACACACACACACACACACACACACACAGAGAGAGAGAGAGAGAGAGAGAGAGAGAGAGAGAGCAGAAAACAAAATTAATGCATTCTGGTACCTACCGTACCGCCGCTGTCAGACATTACTTGGCTGCTCCGGTTGAAGCTAACATCTGGGTCACCAGCATATGGTAGCAGCGATGCATTAGAACGTTCAGCAAACAGCATCAGTCGAAGTCTGACAAGATCTCTGGTCGAGTATTGTCTCAGCTTCAGTGAAAGTCACGTGCCAATAAGTCAACAGCTGCTGCGTCAATTTCCTTCATTTGTTCCGCATCGTCAGTCAACCGTGACGCCAAGGCAAGCGGAAGAAGCATGTGTCACCCGATGCAGATATTGACGGTCACAAGTTTCGCCATATGCTACATACGTCAGTAAGTGTACGTACAACAGTGACACGTACGCCAAGCAGTTGCCGTATGCTCACAGCTGTTCTCTGCGTCCCTTCGATTTCTTGTGTCAGCAGCGAAAGCTCGTACATTTTACAACACACGCACTGCGCTTAACACCCACCTAGAACGTAAGCACACACGCCAAAAAAAAAAAAAAGTCTTCTACCCGAAACAAGAGAGTTCAGCTCAGAGTGGCCGCTCGACAAACCAGTCCCAGCATCTTGCCAATTTCCTGGAAAGCCGCGGCCAACCGCACCAGAATGTGCCGTGCCGGCGGGCCAGCTCCGAGAATCAATAGACGATAGTTAAACCACTGCAGGCTGAACTGCGTGGCTTAAACACCCCGCCAAAGACAGCGGCTGGCGCAGCCAGAGTAGTGGTAGTAGTAGCAACAGTCTTCTCGAAACCGGCGTAGTGCTGGGTGGTGGTGTGGGCAAAGCTCCAACAGTTGTCCGTCTCGGTCTCTGAACAATCTGAATCTGTGTCCACGCAGAGAGAGAGAGAGAGAGAGAGAGAGAGAGAGGGTGGTCATCACAACGGTTTCAAGAGCAGAGCAAAATCCCCCCCCCCCCCCCCCCCCCAGTATTAACACTTGCAGAGCGCTGTAAGTCAAACACACCGTCAGAGGACCAGGAACACTTTTGCGTTATGGTAATAACGTTGTTTGAATCTTGAAACTTCTTTTGCTCAATATCAGAACGTCCAGACATTCCTTCTAATCATGATATTCATACGATTTTCGTCTGGATAATAAAAGTATGTCCTACATAAAGTCTCCCTTTTCCCCCAAATTGACGACTGTTAGTCATAAACTGTAAGCCTTAACATGTAACATTTGACTGGGTGTAAATGGACTTAAGATAGTCCGTTGAAACGATAGGCTGTTCCTCAGTAAATAAGGTGGATTGACAATACAAATTCTCGACTTACCGGCACGTGTTCAACGTCACGATGAAAAGAACGCTCAGACGGATCTGCCACTTGCCTCAAGACGCCTCGGCTCACTGCCAGTCTTGTTGTCGTGAATACAATCATCAAGAAGACTAGATGCTATGACTGGACTTTGTCGGAAGCTCTGGCATTAGCTGGACGTCACGAACAAAGAGGAGAGCGCATGAAGGTACTTTCAGAGAACAGAAGTCGTCCAGATTCTATTAACAGCAACAAAAGCAGCTGCTGGAGGCCTTTCGTGTCCTGCAGACTAGCTAATAATGAACGACCAGAAATTGTCAACAGCTGCTGTTGCCGGAGTTCAGCCAGCTCAGCTTTGTCATCACAGTGTCGTTTGTAGATGTCAATATGCTTCTGATGACAAAGTGACAGCGACAATTTCAGTGACAAGGGCTTTACACTGGTGAAGCAGAGTTTGCACTGTTTCGCACTGAAAGACCATTGCATGGATCCTCAGTCTCTCACGAAACGTGATACTGACAATGGTTTCAACCATTGCCGAGATGTGCAACCTGTCTTCGAACTGAGATTAACAATGCCTGTTACTATTGCTTGCATATTTTGAAATCTCTCTTGACAGACTGCGATTGACAATGTTCACGATCATGGCACGACCCTACTGGTTTGTGCAGAGAGATCGTCAGGATGGACACGGCGCTGTGTGCTCGCGGCTCTGTAGAGCGGGTACTGGCCACAGTTCCCAACAGTGAACACCGTAACAAGTTGGACGGATGGAAAAGTCTGTATGGCTGAGTTGCCGCGGACGGACCCGGTTGGCGCCTATAGATTTTTTTCTCTGCGTCCGAGGGCTACGTGCAGCTTGGCACAACAATATGTGCGAGTCATTGTGTCCCTCTGATTCGCGCAGCTG
>JACVVK020000036.1:150000-165000 GCA_018292915.2 Batillaria attramentaria | reverse complement strand
CATTCTGACTGAAAGATGCCTGGCACCAAACGGTGATAAGTTTCCAGCTTATGTTTTCTTCTTCTTTTCTAGTTTCACTGACTCTTATTCTGCTTGTAAGATCAGCAGCGTCATCTGTGCGCGCGCGCGCGCGTGTGTGTGTGTGTGTGTGTGTGTGTGTGTGTGCGCGCGCGCGCGCGCGTGTTCGCAGTCATATGATCGCATGTCCTCAATAAATTCTAGTGCAACGTCATATAAACACACGCAGTCAAATGAGAGATCCAACTCTAACGGCACCAACCGGCAAACTCTCTTTCTCTTTGTCTCTCTCTCTCTCACACACACACACACACACACACATTTCACACACCAGGAATAACTCACTGCTTACCCTCTGAATCCGACGGCAAATCACATTCTTAACACTGGCGACAGAAAACCTCAGAGATCAGGGGCACAGGGTCAGATCTCACGCCTAGCGCTGTTCTTGCACGTGTTTCTCGCCAATTTCGTGTTCTACCACCCAATAACCAGCCCTAGGGCCCGCAGGACACATACACTGTCAACCCGTACTTGCACGGAAAATGTAAAATCTCCGTGCAAGCCGTGTTTTGACGCTGATGCATCAGAAGGACAAAAAGAAATTCCCGTACCAGCGACTGGTACGACTTATCCGAGGCTAAAATTGCAGATTTCGTTTCACATAACCGAGTTTTGACTTATCCGTTTTTGAGTACTCGTTCGACTTATCCGTGGAAAATTTAGTCATACAAAGAGCAAGTTTGGCCGGGAAAAACTTTTTGCTTCGACGTATCCGAAGTTCGACTTAAGCGTGTTTGACTTAAGCGCATGGGGCTGTACGTATTTTTAACTACTTTATTGTCCCTTCGGGAAATTCGGGCCGCTTCTACCGAGGGAATTAGCTCGTCGCCGCTGTGTAGCGGCCGGATAACCCGGAGAGAAACCCCCGATGAGCAGCCTGGTAGCCATGAAAAACCTCTATCACATATCACAAGCTCGACCTGGGTTCGAATCCACTATTCGTCATGACAATGGTGACGGCCGTTCAGTAGAGCAGCGGTTAAGTCCGGCGCGCGACCTATTAGACCTCCGCTCAGCCCTAATCGTAGAACGGCACTTATAATAATACACGAAATCAGTTTTCAGCTTTGATTTTTATAGCACACATAGTCTTTGGCATTCACACCTACTAACAACACATCCTTCGAAAACCGTTGCAATATTTCCGTGATCGGGTTGACTATGACAATGATTCTGTTTTGATAGCACTTGGTAACTGTTTTAGGTCAATTTTCTAACTCGACGTTGCTACAAGTGCAATGCAACTAATGAAAACTGAAAATATCTAGAACAAATCAACACACACACACACACACACACACACACACACCCCAACTTGGGTTCACAACCAACTGTATTACAAGCCGCACAGTTGTACATCGAGTCATATCGCCCGGCAGCTGGGGTGATACTGGCTGACCGTGGGCTGATATTGTCAGCTATGTCGCCACCAGGTGCTGTGTTACGCTCTAGAATATTGGTAACGGTCACGCGGAATCGATCGCCTACAGCGTGAGGGTGGGGCCAGACAATGGGAGTTGGGTGGACGATGGCGACAGAGAGGAGGGGAGGGGGGTTGGAGGGGAGGGGGGGGGGGGGCTCCTGTAATAGTCATTGTCCGAGGAGCGGACCAGTTGGTGGAGCGAAACAGCAGGGTCTTGGGTGGTTATTTTGACTGGTCAATCTGACGTTACGTGATGCTAGCTGTAGCGGCGGAAGGGGGTGTTTATATGCGTTGAATTGGAATCACAGTCTTGTAGTTTCAATCGTGCAAACGCTGGTCTTGTTTAGTCCAGTGCTGCTATTTACCTAACGCCCAGTACTGCGTGACATAAAAACGGCTTGGGTGGAAGGGTGTGCGGCGGGGGGGGGGGGGGGTTAGTAAAATGGGGAGGGGTGGGGAGGGGGTTGGTATGAATCGAGTTCCAACAATCCGGCACAATTATTGACGGTGTTGTTCCTGACAACTGAGCATTAAACCATTGATCAATAGCCTTCAGGTATCGCATGCTTCAATGGTTGTCTCGCCAATCGACCGTGTCATCATCTAAAGCACGCTGGGCTGTCTTTAAAGCAACCTGCCGGCCACCAGAGTCCTGTATTTCGGTCATGACTTCCTGTCAGTGATGTCCTTATTACATTTTCCCTAGAGACCTCGCTGACGTCTTTACCCCCTCCCTTCCTCCGCAGCCCCGCCACCATCCCCACCCCTTCTCCCGCTGTCACGTACGCCGAACGAAGTACATTTAATCAATTATTGATTAATCCTAATGAATGTCTCGGGAGTGACTGGTAAAATAAGCAACGCTACCCTCATACATCGCGTTCGTTACTTTCCTTTTCTCTTCTTTACTTTTATCTTATCTTATCTTATCTTACACTTTGTATCCGATCGGGGGCCTGAAATAGCCGAATGGTAGGACCTTGCGCTGTCAATACTCGGGTCGTGAGTTCGAATCCCGGCTGTGGCAAAATATTTGTACTGGCCTTTTTTCTCGTTGCCCCGTCTTTGATATGATCCATGCGTTTGGAAAAGGACGTCAGTTAAACCCTTAAACAGCCACCCACCTCCTTATCTTATCTTTTCATCCATATCCTGTCCATTCCTATCCTATCCTTAAACCAAAGGAGATTGGTGTTTTTTTTCAGTGGAGACAGACACCACAAAGACATAGAAAACCATGCATCCTATCCTATCTTATTCTATTCTTAAACCAAGGCAGATTTTTGTTCTTCTTTTGAGACAGACATCACAAAGACACACAGGAAACCTATCCTAACATCAATCCTATCCTGTCATATCCCATCCTATCCTACCGAATCCCATCCTATTCCATCCTATTTTTCAGTAGAGAAAAACACCACAAAGACACATAGAAAACCTATCCTAACATCAGTCCTATCCTATCCCATCCTATCCTACCATATCCCATCCTATCCCCTACCCTATTTTATCAGTAGAGACAGACACCACAAAGACACACAGAAAACTTATCCTAACATCAATCCTATCCTATCCTATCCCATCCTATCCTACCATATCCCATCCTTTCCCCTCCTATTCATCAGTAGAGACAGACACCACAAAGACACACAGAAACCCTAGTACCCTAACACAAAAAATCTATCCAATCCTATCTTATCATAATATGTGGCCTTGGATATTTACACATCTCCTCTGACACCAAATCCATTCTTTGGAACAAGATTTATGTTTCACTTTCCCCTCTTGAACGCAATGATTGTCGTGCGAGGTCCAGCCAGATCGTTGCGATAGTCCAGATAAGAGAAGCGAATCGATATCAGGCATTGCACAATGGGCAGGCCAGCAGCCGCCAAAGCAAACGCCATGAATCTGTATTGACAGAAAATCAGGACCCGACATTACGCGAACATCAAGCGCTCGCACGCGCCGTGCACGTGCACAGACTAAAAATTAATAAACAACTGGGCTAGTTAATTGATCGAAGTTTTCATGTTGGGAAATGTGCACAATATCCGGGCTTATATGTGCTTTTGGGGTCACTTTACTTTACTGTTAACCAGACATCATCCATGTAACAGTGTCAAAGAAGGCGCTGAGGGTGCGTGGGTGGGTGTTTGGGAGTTTAACGTCCTTTTCCACCACGTAAGGGTGATATCAAAGACGGGACAACGAGAAAAAGCCCAGCACAAATATTTGGCCCCAGCCGGGATTCGAACTCACGACCCGAGCATTGAGAGTCCAACGCTCTACCATTCGGCTATCCCGGCTCCCCAGAAGCCGCTGATGAGACATATTTCTGAAAGATGGGGCGGAACGCGTGTGGGCTTTTCTGAGCAAAGGTTTACCACACTGGACTGAACTGAGCAGAAATTATTGAATTGAATGAAGCTAAAACACAGTAGCCGGTGACAGTGTTATGACGACACTCGATGATGATGATGATGATGATGATGATGATTGGCCATTTGTATAGCGCTACAAGAAAACTTCCATGCAGTAAGCATGCTCACGGCGCCTTTGGAGCGAAAAAAAAAAGTGTGAAAGAGAGAGAGAGAGAGAGAGAACTGATTCACCTTTTAGCACCGGACGGCTGAGTTTCCTTCGTTCGCACGGCCATCAGACGTCATTGTGTTACATTCGGGGCTCTACTAATGTCTAAGCTGGACTATTTCGGACATAGTCACAAACACAACTGTTTCAAAACAAAAGTCTCCCTGTGTAGTAGTAATGGTGGCAGCAGTGCACTTTAACCTTTAGAATAAACTGAGTGTGTTAACGTATACAGCACAACCCCTGTCCTTTCACTTACGGTTATTTTCGTGCGTTTAATGCACTTACTGGAAGGTTTGTTATAGTGACAAATAGCCCCCTGCTTCAAAAGAGACCTTTGGTATTTACCTTTTCAATCACCCATCAGAGCTGTAATTACGAACGTCTGTGCCGCATGATTTCGTTCACTTGTCAATATAACGAAGCAGTTTTCTCATGCGATGCAACAAGCAGCGAGCGTAGCCTGTAGGTCCGGTCGATTTGTAAATGCCTAGACGAACTGCACATTAATTACCACCCTGGTTCGCGTGAACAAAGTTCCATCTATTTTCAAACTGGATGGACACTGAATGATTCATTTGGTGAACTGCAATTTGAGTCGCGGGTGGATGTACTCGTAGAATAATACTGCTTTCAATGGTGGGTTATCGTGTCTTTTTCCAACTTAATGAACATTATTTGGATGGAAACAGTTACACACACACACACACACACACACACACACACACACACACACACACACACACACACACACACACACACACACACACACACAGCAGAAAGAGGAATAAAGAAACAAAACAAACGACGAAAATAGCAATAAAAAAAGCACACACCTACTTCCACTGTACTTTCCGAGATTAGAAAATTTCAAAATTGACCATCCTAAATTTATATTTTCCCGAAATAATTTTACACACCACTGACAAATCGCCAACTCATATATCAGTCTTTTTGGCATCAGCCGGACATAGCATCTGCCTCACAATACAACATGTAAACACGGAAAACCGAAATCATTTCTCCAGAAATAAACTATACCACGGCAAATACTTGTGTATCCTAAATATACCGCAATAAGACCACTGCCCGACATTCCAAGGATGATGGATAGCTGAAAGCTGGGCGCGCATGTAAAAGCCAGAGTTAGGGAGTTTAGCCCCGGGATAGAGTCTAACCTCAAACTAAACTAGCTCCAGGGTAAAATTTTCTGGGTTTTGTTGTTGTTGTTGTTGTTGTTGTGTAGTTGTTGTTGTTGTTTTTAACCAGGAAGCGGGTCCATTCCAGCAAGGTGCCTATGCCGTTATAAAAGGATTTTTGTCTTTCTTTCTTAGCTTCCTTTTTTTATTTAATTTTGTTATGGGGTTTCTTTTGTCCTAGTCTGGGTTAGGCCCGTAGCCGTAGGTTAAATTAACCTCGAGTTTTACATACGGGCCCTGTTTTGGTGCACATCACTCAGACATACGGGTACAGGCTGGCATTGAGGAATACACAGCGTCTGCCGCAGTCTTAACTCAGTTCCTACATGGTAAGTTTTGGGTTGTGCACCGTGGGTCTCACTGAAAAAAAATTAATAGGCAGTAATTAATTTAATGGATTTAAATTTGGTTTGGCGGGTGTGTTGCACTTTGATCATACTCGTGCTTGCTGCAGCAAGAGCCGTCAAGGAACCGTTAATCTGGCTTGAGATTTGCATGCAGGGCCAAACTACAGACGTAAAGAGATAGACGCACCGCCGCACGCTGCCACCGCTGCTTGCGAGTGTCGCTATCGCGGCCATCTTACTACATGTAATACCAGAACTCAGAGGCTCTGTGTATAGGACGCCTCGTTCGAAATACAAAGTTCTTTAGAAAGACGTCATCCGAAATGTGACGTAAGATAAAGCGTACCAATGCTATGCGCGCTATGTAAACAGCTGATAGCGTCTGGCCAATGCTATGCGCGCTATGTAAACAGCTGGCACTTCCAGGTACTAGCAACATGGCGCGCGGCGGCGTCACTTTTCCGGCACCGCGGTGCGTCTATCTCTATACGTCTGTGGGCCAAACCGGGGAAAAAAGTCATAAAGATGGGATTCTCGTGTGCGGTACGGAATGTGTTTAGTGTCACACGTCTGGCTACTGCAGCTTCGGACCGTTGTGTTCTCATTGTTTGCACGGCCAGCAAACATTAGTATTGCATTTAGAACACTACTAACTTTGACACAAACTTTTTGTTTTCTGCCCCAACTGTTTTGCCAGTTCCAGTGGTGTTCCTCCAAGGTAATGGGTGGAATCCACGGAGTGCTCGGAAGCTGGGACAATTTTTATTATGCATACTGATGGAGATGAGGATGGTGGCCCCACGTAGTGTAGCGGTTAGCACTTCGGACCATGGACCGGGAGACCCGGGATCAAGTCCCAGCCGAGGCAAGCGGCGTTTTTCCTACCTAGGTCGGTTCCTACCCAGAGCGGGTGTGCTATGGGCCCAATGGGGAGGCTGTTGTCACACAGCCGAGATTCACCCACTTCACGGGTGCGACTTTGGGGGTGCTTCGCTTGGTATGACACGTGTTGCCCCAGCTTCCAAGCCCTCCATGGATTCCACCCATTATCTGGAAGGAACACCACTGGAACTGGCAAAGAATTGGGGTATCAAAAAAAAAAAAAAAAAAAAGCAAGTTTTGGGGGAACATGTTTTCGGCGGATCGAGACCGGTTGCTATAGACCAGATGTCGGCGGTGATTAATTTGCCCCAGACGACACACTGTCTGTCTCAGATGTAGGTTAACACAGGATGTGCAAGCTGCAGCAGCTGCAGTTAACAGTCGTCTCTACGTCTGCAGCTCGCTATGACCTGCCGAATGTTTGAGGGTTTTGTCGTTGTTGTTGTTGTTGTTGTTTTGCTGCCCCAACTCTTTGGTGTTCCTCCCAGGTTGTGGGTGTAATCCACGGAGCGCTCGAAAGCTCGAGCAATTTTTATTATACATGATGATGGAGATGAGGATGATGGTAAAATGATGCTATGGAGGTCTGTGTGGTTTGGGACTGCGCGACAGGGCCGCATTCCACGCTTCCTGTCATACATATCCCGGCATTAACCAGGCCCGGGAACTACGACACCTGCGGTACCGGCCGTGTAATCATCCACACCATAAGACGTGTCACACTAAGGGAAACACCCCCAAAGTCGCACCCGTGAAGTGGGTGAATCTCGGCTGTGTGGCAACAGCCTCCTCATTGGGCCCACAGCACATCCGCTCTGGGTAGGAGCCGACCTAGGTAGGAAATATACCGCTTGCCTCGGCTGGGACTCGAACCCGGGTCTCCCGGTCCATGGTCCGAAGTTCTAACCACTACACTACTGGGACCGGGGATGTGTGAGGTTTAACACAAAGACTGGAAATGCAAATAGTAAGTTTACCACGCATATCCTGCCTGTAGTATCGTTTCAGTGGCCCATCCGTCCAGCATAAGTTCCTGTCAGAAGGTTCTAAACTGTTCCAAAACATAAGTTGGGTTAGCAAATTATATGGAATTAGGCCGTTTCATTCTGAAAATCCCATTCAGAAATCGCAATTTTACCTGAAATCTTCGGATCACTAGAAGCCACTCCAGGCTACTGCTACGCAATCGACAGCGGTACTGGGTCTAGCGGGAAAGCCAGCGCCTTGCGAAATAGTGGCTTGAAGTGGCTCCTGCTGGTGTACAAAGTCCGAGTGCTCTCTCCGCGCATTTTTCTTTTCCTGGCTCTTGTGCGCATTGGCTTGTTCTTTTCAACAAGTCTTACCACATTGCGCGCAGGGCTGCTCAGGCGCGGGCTAGACTCCAGAGTGCAGTCCCTTTTCGGCGGGGCGTGAAAATGTGACTGCTTACAGCCAGCGCCGTTTTGAAAAATGGCGAATTTTTTTTAGAAAAGCGAAGACTTGTGTGTCATATGAATCGATTTGAAACGAAGTCTTGAATATCCGACCACTTTTGGTCTGGGCAAAATCTTTGCCAGCAGACAATTATTGTTGCGCTTTGATGGCACTGTTTACGTGGTACACTGATCCAACAGGATGTGAGTAAACGGCAAGGGGGTTGCACTCTGACAGGCCAAGGTGTTGCACTCTACAGGCAAGTATTATTGCACGGTGCAGACGATCACGTACCTGCCTTGTGGTGGAATAAGAGACGATTACAAAAGCATACACACCCGTGCTCTAGGACTGAATGTAATAATAGATCTGTCCATTCAGACAGAGACATGTTATGTATGTCTCTGATTCAGAAACACGCCCACTTTCACTCTGAAGACAGCCTGCCATCACTTGCGCCATTGAGGATCCCTCTGGGTTCAAAGCTGGTCAAGGATGACATAGTGCTCGACCTTGTGTTTGAGAGCACCGAGACAATTTAGGCCCGTCACGGTAGCGCAGTGAGCGCCATTTCCCCACCGTGGACAGAGGTACTTTCCACTGAAAGACTCTGTGCCCCATAGAGTGGGCGCGGGCTGTTAAGAGTTACCGCCCTTGACTTCTGCCTGCCAGCTGACACCTAGTATAAAATACAATTATCTCACCTAGCATAAAATACAATTATCTCTTGCTATATATGTAGATTTACAACCAGGCGGGGGGTAACAGCTGTACAGAGGATGTAACAGAGTTTGTCGAGTCACTATGCGCACTTATTCTGCAGAATTGTTTCCATATGAGGCAACGTCCGTCGTAGTTCAAATTTGAAACGCACAGTCTCCTGTGGCGATGTGGAGTCCAGTTACTCGCCAGGTAATAACAGGAAACATTTAGTCAAACTAAGCAAAAGTTAAGTTTGAAGAAACTGAGGGTTCATGTTACGCTCATGCCCTACTTTTTTAATAGTTTATCGGGTTGCCTCCCCCGGAGGAAGCGCGTCGCCGCGGTGCAGCGCCACCCAATACCTATCCTATATATTTTACAATTTTGCTGGGGGCGGAAAGCCGGATAACCCGGAGAAAAACCCCCGATGAGCAGCCAGGAAAAACCGGTATCACATATCACAAGCTCGACCTGGGCTCGAACCCACGCTTCATCGCCGTGACATTGGTGACGGCCGTTCAGTAGCGCAGCGGCTAAATCCGACGCGCTACCTATTAGACCACCGCTCACACCTCACTACTTACTCTAGCGTTAGAGAAAAAACATCTTGCTGGTGTTTTGAAGGAGAAGTCTGGTCATTTTCTGGGCCCGTATGTAAATCTCGAGGTTAGTTTAACCCACGACTACGGGCCTAACCCAGACTAGGACAAAAGAAACCCCAAAACAAAATTAAATTTAAAATAAGGAAGCGAAGAAAGGAAGGAAAAAATCCTTCTCTAACGTCTAAGGCACCATGGTGGAATGGACCCGCTTCCTGGTTAAACAAACAAAACAACACCCCCCCCCCCAAACAACAACAACAATAACAACAGAAAATTTAACCCTAGAGCTAGTTTAGTTCGAGGTTAGACTCTAACCCTGGGTTAAAATCCCTAACCTCGGCTTTTACATGCGGGCTCTGGAGTCTCATTTAGACAACCAAAACGAAGTGGTTGTTAAAAAGACAGCTACGCACATATATACCATGCCCTTCACTTGAGCCAATCTTTGGTAGATGCCTGCGGTGTACGTATAACACAATGTTTGTTTCCACGTGTTTCCCTCATGTGTATACTGATCCCGGCGATGGCCAAATATCTGTGCTGGCCTTTTTCTCATTGCCCCGTCTTTGATATGACCCCTACGTGGTGGAAAAGGACGTTAAACTCCCACCCCCACCCCCACCCCCTTCCACCCCATGTGTGTATGCATACATGCGTTGTAATTCTCGCAACATCATGTCTTCGCGTGCTTCCCTTCAACCATCATATCTCAAGTCCGACATTCAGCCGGTTTAGCCACATGACTCCCCCTGGGCCCGTATGTAAAACTCGAGATTAATTTAACCCACGACTACGGGCCTTACCCAGATAAGGACAAAAGAAACCCCAAAACAAAATTAAATTTAAAAAAAATGAAGCGAAGAAAGAAAGACAAAAATCCTTCTATAACGGCATAGACACCTTGCTGGAATGGACCCGCTTCGTGATTAAAAAAAAAATTACCCTAGAGCTAGTTTAGTTCGAAGTTAGACTCTAACCCGGGGCTAAACTCCCTAACCCCGACTTTTACATGCGGGCCCTGATCAGTAACGCACGCCTTTGCACAGACATGGACGCCATGGAGACACGCTATGCAAGACAGACAAACCCAGAAAAACAGCACGAGAAGTTTCAACTCTTGTCTGACCAAGTCTTGATGCGCAGCGGTCGCAAAAATATGATGAAATCTCTAATTTTAGATGCATTATTCATAACAAAGGCATTATCTTGTAAAAGGGAGGCGGCAGGCAGATGCCGATGTAATGAAAAGAATGTGCAAATCAATGAAAAACGTGACAAATTCTGAAGATATGCTAAGAGTCATTTCATGATTTTTTTTATTTTTTTATTTTTTTATTTTTTTTGGGGGGGTGGGGTGATCTATCGATTTTGCAGTTGGTAGATTATACTCGTACGTTCGCACTCGACTACAGAGAGAGAGAGAGAGAGAGAGAGAGAGAGAGAGAGAGAGAGAGCCATAGGGAAGCAGAGACAGAAAGACAGAAAGAGGGGGTGGTGGTGGTGGTGGTTGAGGGGGGACGGGGCCTTGAGGGAAGGGGAAGGGGGACAACTAATTACATGCATACACTACTCACCTCAGTCCCCGAACTGTAACTCCGTTCATTGGACGAGTATGACGTCATTACTTCCCTGAGGATCCTCTTTGGCCGCCAACTCTGTCGTCACAGATATTACACGCAAACTGGTCATACCATGTTACCAGGTCCCAGATTGGAATTCAAATAAAGCAGGTTAGGGAGTTAGATGACCGACTTTCTTTGTTTTCCTGGATTTTTTTTTTATTTTTGTCTTTGTGTAGAGTTGTTAAAAGCGCATTTGACCCCAGTTTGGGGGCTTTGATGCAAGAGACACGTTTGGTGTGTTGATAAATGGCAGATTTGACTTGATGGGTGACCTATTTTTAACCGTATCCAAAACCAGTCTTATCATGTAGTGGAAGAGGGGCAAGGGAGGGGGGAGGGGGGGGGGGGCGGGGGTCGGTCTTGGGCAATATCAGTGGACAGAGCTTGCATTTCAGCATCCGGTGGCGTGATCACTGACCGGTCTACTCGTGGCCTCGATTTTTATTAATTTTTTAATATATTTTTTCCCGACCAGAAGGGGGTCGGTTTGCCGTCCCGTTTCCAGCCTTCTTCTATTATATAGCCAGCAAAGAAAACTGGACAGCTCAGGGTACCATCACAAACACGTGGTAACATATCCCGCCGGCGTACCTTGAAACCACTGTCAGTGTATAGTATGCTTGTATCCCGTTGAAGCGGCCATGCATACGCGGCGTAATAATGCGTGTATTGGCGAATCTGTAATTCTACCGACGTATAATAAATTCCTGGGGCTGTTTGCGATATGCCAGAGGTGGATGTATTATATTCCTACCCTTTGCAACATCTGTTCCATTTTATTGATGGCCGTGGTGAAAAGTAGAGAGCTATCGCACTCAGCCAGTGGAACACTGGGTTGGTACGTGCCACGTACAGTCTACAGTTCAGCCCCGAAGAATCACGTGCTCTCTAAATGCACAGCTCTGGTTAGGGGCAATTCGCAGACTACCTCAGGTTTGAGGTGGAGTATTCGGGCTGAAGCATAAGCTGACGTAGTTGTGTGGCCCTTAATTGTCAGTACGCGATTGTCAATGTGTTGATGTCCGGTGTGTGAGAGAATGCGCGTGATTTACGTGAGCGTGTGTATCAGCTGGGCTCGCCGTTTGCTGGTGTATGAGCCATGTAAGCGGGTAAAACGAGTATATTATTATCAGTAGTAGTAGTAGTAGTAGTAGTAGTAGTACTACTACTACTACTACTGCTGCTACTACTACTACTACTAAAATACTACTACTACTACTACTAAAAGTACTACTACTACTACTACTGCTACTACTACTACTGCTACTACTACTACTACTACTAAAATACTACTACTACTACTACTACTACTGCTACTACTACTACTAGTACTACTGATAATAATATACCACTACGACTAGTACTGATAATAATATAGTGACTACTACTACTACTACTACTACTACTGATAATAATATACTACTACTACTACTACTACTGATAATAATATACTACTACTACTACTACTACTACTACTACGTAGGCCTAGCCAGTAGTGAGAGAACATCCCGGCAAAATCTGGATTTTGTAGTCTCGGTACTTTTCAAGCCTCCTGCCTGTATGTCGTGATTGCCAGTACAAAACAAAACAAAGCCAGATACCACAAGCTGGGCAGCATGGTCCCAGCGGCAGATCAGCAGAGCTATTACAATGTCTGAGGCCACAAACCAGACACGTCACCATCACCATGACATTTTCTTCTTCACATACACGTCCACCAGCTGTGATTCGTGCTCGGCGGCCATCAGACCGCTAGCCTGGTCCATACCTTCCACCAGGAGCAGTCTCTGGTTTCGTGAGCACGCATACTGTGCTTCAGCCGTAGCACGGGTAACCAGTGTGTACAGAAACTAGCCCGTTCCACGTCGACCCCCCCCCCCCCCCAACAAAAACAAACAAAAAAAAAAACAAAAAAAAAAACACACAAACAACAACAACCCAAAACCAAACCAAAATAAAACCAAACAAGAACAAAAACAATAAAGCACAAGAAAACAAAAAGCACAAAAACAAACAAAACAAACAACAACAAAACAAAAAACAACAACAAAACAAAAAACAACAACAACAAAACAAAACACACATACACACACACACGCACGCACGCACGCACGCACGCACGCACACGCACACACACACACACACACACACACACACACACACACACACACACACACACACACACACCGAAAACAACAACAGAAACAAACCAACCAACCAAACAACAACAACAAACAACAAAACAAACAAACAAACAAGAACAACAGAAAACATTCTGAAGGGCTCACTGCCCGCCATTGCTAGGATCAACAACACAGTTGTACTTGTGAGTATGTCCGTGCTGTCTGCTTTGGCAATGTTCAGCCCACCAAATTTGAAAAACAAATGCAATTCTAAATTTCGAAATTTAAGTGGCTGAGCTGACCCTTCGCACCACGTGATTGTATTGTGTTTATGTCGAGTGTGTGAGAGAATGCGTGTGATTCACTGGGTCGTGCGTGCTGGGTTCAGTTCGCGGCGCGTTGAGCCGATTCATGAAATTGGGTAAAGCGCTTATACAATTATTATTATTATTATTATTAAAATAGTCTATGGTAAGGCTAGTAGAGCTTTGAACGCAATACACCGACCTTTGCCGGCCGTGCGAACGAGAATTTCAACGGCCCAAAACTGTCCTAGTCAGCCGTCGGACGAGACTGTCTCAGACACAGTGCATTTCGGCTTTTGTTTGTTCATTGTTAGCCTGTGTAAGACTAACCGTGTATGTGTGTAAACTGTGCGATGTTAGGCACCACAACGGGCAGCTGCGATAGCTGAATGAGTTGAACTTTCAATTCTCGGGTAGTGAGTTCGAATCCCAGGGGTGTGTGGGGGGGGGGGGGGGGGGGGGGCAAACATCTGTGCTGATTTTGTCCTCGTTGCCCCGTGTTTGATATCACCCTGATGTTGTGGAAAGTGACGTTATTTGGCTCCAGCCGGGATACGAACTCACGACCCGAGCATTAGAAGTCCAACGCTCTACCGTTCGGCCACCCTGGCTCCCCTGAACTTATGAAGTATCAATGCTGTAAAATAAATAAATAAATAAAAAATGGCCACATTCGGTTGGGGGTTCGATGGTTTTCCCACCACATATGGGTGATATCAAAGACAGGGCAAAGAGGAAAAAATGGCCAGCCCATGTGCTTTGCCTCAGCCGGTATTCGAACTCATGATCAGAGCATTGAAAGGTCAACCCGCTACCCCTAGTCTATACCGGCTCGCCCTACAAATGACCACAGCATGTTACCAGGTCACAGATACAGACACAGATAACTGTATTGTGCTTAAAACAGGAAATTTGTCTTCGGCTTCACCGACAAGTAAAGGAGATCATGAAATCACTCAAGAGTTTGGCTTATAAAATCAACCCCCCTCTCTCTCTCTCTCTTATATTTTGCTCCCTTTTTTCCTTAGTAGATAGTCTCTGTAGAATTAGCAACGACAAGTTTGCAAACTGGCGAATTTCTGTCAAAACTTTTACCGTTGATAAATAAAGTTTCATCATCATCATCATCATCTCTCTCTCTCTCTCTCTCTCTCTCTCTCTCTCTCTCTCTCTCTCTCTCTCTCTCCCCCCATGCCTCCAGCTGCAGCAGCACCAGAGTTGATAACTTAAATAAAAACTCCAGCAATAACAATAGATGGCAATTCAAGTGAGGCAGGTTAGGGCGTATGGGGACCGGCATTATTAAAATCTTTCTCATTATAAAACTCTTACTCTGAAACTCTTACTTTACACTGTTTTTCTTGATTTTTTTTTAAGGATGGGTGGGTGTTGGGGGGTTTAACGTCCTTTCCCACCACATACAAGTGATATCAAAGACAGGGCAACGATGAAAAAGCCAGCACAAATATTTGGCTCCAGCCGGGATACGAACTCACGACCCGAGCATTAGAAGTCCAACGCTCTACCATTCGACCACTCCGGCTCCCTCCCCTCCCCCCCCCCCTTTTTTTTTTAATAGAGTTGTTAAAAGACGATAAAATAAGACGAAGACTTCGTACACTCCACATTACGTCGTACAGTCTGACCACTCGTACACGGGGTTGGACCTGCATCCTGCACACTGTACCGCTCCATCTTTGACAGCGTTC
>JACVVK020000036.1:135000-145000 GCA_018292915.2 Batillaria attramentaria | reverse complement strand
GTGTGTGTGTGTGTGTGTGTGTGTGTGTGTGTGTGTGTACACGCAGGTGCAATGGGATCCCAAAATGATAATAATAATATTATAATAATAAATTGTTCTTATAATATTATAGCGCAGACAATCTGCCCACGAGAGCACTCAGTGCGCGCTACACACACACACACACACACACACACACACACACACACACGCCCCCCCCCCCCCCCCCCACCCCGGGACAGAGAAAAATAAATCCAGCACATGAACCATTTGTATTCATGCGCAGCTGACACAATAGCAAGCAGACGATATAGGAACGAGGGAATAGGTGTGGTCGCTGCTAGCATTGCACACACACACACAAAAAGAATGGCATGGTGGAATCTTGCTTAAATTTACCCTATACATGGGTGTTTGGCTGCAGGATTTTTGTGATTTTTTTTTTATTAGTGGGGGGGGGGGGGGGGTTAAAGCATTTCTAGGGTGTCACGTGCTGTGTCATAAATATGCATATAAAGCGTTGTCTTTTGATATCAGCATCTGTGGGGTGTAGCCAAAAGAGATTTCCAGAAACTGCGAGAGGTTGACGATGACTGCAGCGGTCCTTCGCTAGTCAGGGAGAGGAGAGGATTAAGAGTGAATTGAAGTCAAACTCAACTCCTGTTCATGTCTTATAGGAACCCCATCACTCATCCCAACCACCTATTCACTATAGAAGTTCATCTTACCACCAACCCTGTTCCGAGTCCGTCGATAACTCTGTGCCCCTACGACGACGGCCAAGTCGGGCTAACCGAGACCGAGCTGACGTAAGGAATACCTAAGAAGGAAAAAACAAAACTACTCGGTAACAAAGAAAGTGGACAGTTGCAAACAACTTTGAGGTCCCCGTGTTATTTCACAGTGTGCACATAAGCGGTGCAAACTGTCGTATTCACAAGCATAGTACAGTTTCAGCCTTTTTCGAGATTATTGCCTCTATGAGTTGTCTACCTTGCCGCAACAATCACGCATTTTTCGTGGCAGAGCACAAAGCTGCCACGAAAAATGCATGCGTGCTGCAGGTCTGTGTATGCACGGGGGACAACTCATGCAGGAAATAATCTCGAAACAGACTGAGAATGTACTGTGCTTATGACTGCGACAGTTTTCACCGCTTCTGTGCACACTGTAAAATAACACGGGGACCTCAAAGTTGTTCGCAACTGTCCAATTTCCTTGTCACCGAGTATTTTTGTTTTTTCCTTGTTAGGTGTCACTTAGCTCGGCTCGGTCTCGGTTAGCCCGACTTGGTCGTCGTAGCAGGGGCAGAGAGTTATCGACGGACCCGGAACAGGGTTGTCTTACCACCGTCCCAGTGCTTGACCGGCCTGTGTAACTTGCAGGATTCCAACGGCTTCTGGTACTGTGGGTCCTGTCCCTTGCCGGCCGTATGAAATATTGGTTATGCGGGTCAGATTTCGCACAATCAATCCGAAGCAGGAAAACCCAGGTCCGCGCTGGAAAGCCTGGATTCCCGAGACAAAGGCAAATCCCGAGGGGTGGGGGATGGGGATGGGGAGATAATGGGGAGGGGGAGGGTATTGGGAGTGGTCCGCTATGTAAGGTATTATCGGTTTGAGGGAAGGGGGTGGAGATGGGGGAGCCGGGACATGTGGGGAAGGTGGTGTGTGTGTGTGTGTGTGTGTGTGTGTGTGTGTGTGTGGAGGGGGGGGGGAGGGTTCCACTGTGTAAGGTCTTATCGTTTTGTCCAAATAGAATTGAGAATTGCCGCGGAGATGGTTTGTTTCGATGGGGGGAGAAGTTTAACAATACGTGACAGCGGGCCAATTGGAGCGCCTTTCTCTGGAGTGTTGAATAATATGTTTTGGATACGACGCAATTCGGAAACCTTCCGCGATACAGTTGGTGGTGGTTTGCTGGCCACCGTCCCAACCCAGGGGGCCACCCCTCTTCTTGTTCTTATTCTTCTTGTTTTATTTTTCTCTTCTTCTTCTTCTTCTCTCTCTCCCCCCCCCCTCTCTCTCTCTCTCTCTCTCTCTCTCTCTCACACACACACACACACACACACACACACACACACACCGTGTCGCTTAGGAAATGTGTTACTGTAAACTGCTAATGATTTCGCTCAGCCCAGTGGAGCGGCTGGTTGTCTGTCTCAGATGTTGCACGCCCTTTATTCTTAATACGACAAGGCACCGAAGAAAAAGCTAGTGCAAATTTAAGCTATTGCCTAAGTATTGGAAGGCCCAACTCTCAACTAGTCCGGCTAGTCCTACTCTTTGTAATTTGAGAGTTTCAGTCGCTGTGATTATGCCTTTCTCGCACAACTTTTTATTCCTATGTGTGTGTGTGTGTGTGTGTGTGTGTGTGTGTGTGTGTGTGTGTGTGTGTGTGTGTGTGTGTGTGTGAAATGCAGACTCTGTGGATATTCAGAATATTCTGTATTTTGACGTCTCGAGATGAACGTCTTCCAGAAAAAGAGGAACCCTCCCCCGCACAGCCGTCCCTATACCTGAAGCCAGATAAGTCGTGTAGTTTAAACAGACCAGTAATAGCTTCCGGGTCATGTAGTAAGAACTACGCTACGTTATGTGTAAGAGGAATATATAGTGTTTTCCTCCAAATTAGCATCTATGGTACGTAGCCAAAGGGGTTAAAGCTGCCATTTTCGTGCTCACGAATAGTTCCTCGCTGTTTTCGTCGTATCTATCACCACATCACTTAGACACCTGGACAGTGACAGCGTCTGTAATGCTGGCACTGAGCCAACAAAAGCGTACTCGATGACGCGGCGACTACACTGAGCGCTCCAGTAGTGTAACAAGAGTAGTAGAATTTGATTGTTCGGCCGTTCACGAAAAGTGTAAACAACATTGTATCGCATAAAGAGCTGTACGAATCACCACGTAGACACCTGGACAGTGACAGCGTCTGTAATGCCGGCACTAAGCCAACAGAAGCGTACTCGATGACGCGGCGACCACACTGAGCGCTCCAGTAGTGCAACAACAGTCGCAGACTTTGAATGTTCGGCCGTTCACGTATACTGTAAACAACACTGTATCGCATTAAGAGCTGTACTAATCATCAAGATAGAGTATTTCGAGCGTACAGGCGCACTCACGAGCGAAACCGTTCCAAAACATAAGCTAGCTTAGCGAAGATGGATTTATCACGTTTACCAGACAACAAACTCCCAACAGACGTTTTGTCTCGCCGCGGAAAGCCATCTGCTCCCAAACTTTCTCGAAATTATGAATAATTTTCTCTTTGCGTTGCGCTGTAAGCCTGCGGACAGTGTCTTTTTCCTGCTTCTTTTGTAGATGTCTCCAGCACTTTACATGGCAATTATGATTTATTCCCGAACACCAACACAAAACCACCACCGGTTCGGTTCCGTTCAGTTTTTATTTTTTTATTGTGTGACTTGCCGATGTTCAGAACAAGAAAACTGTCCATTCTAAACACTTCCGATTCGTCACATGTACTTCAACTTGCAAAATATGTGTTCTTCGCTCTCCAGATGCGAAACAGTATCTTTGATACGGACTGTTAGACCTAGTCTCTGCCACGTGAAGACTGGCCTGCTAGTTGTGTCACTACCTGTAACACGGGCATTTGGTCTATATTTAGTTCAGTTCAGATTATGATGGCAGAAGAGTCCGTGTGCACGAACTGGATCTTTATTCTAGACGTCTCCACCCGGTGAGATCTTTGAGGATGTTTCAATCAAGCCTGTTCAGGTTCGTTGGTTTAAACACGCGCAGCCACACGCACACGGACACACACACACAGACGCACGCACGCACGCACGCACACACACACACACACACACACACACACACACTGACCTCCTCAATAATTATTAGTATTAAAGTCACACAGACACAGACACAGACACGCACGCACGCACGCGCGCGCGCGCGCGCACACACACACACACACACACACACACACACACACACACACACACACACACACACACACACACACACCGGTTGCTCGCCTTTGACAGACATTATCCTTTTGAGGCGCAAAAAAGACATTAAATTCAAAAACAAGCAAGTCTCACTCCTCGCCGCATTTATAACAAAGAGGGTGGGTGGGTGTTTGGGGGTTTAACGTCCTTTTCCACCACATAGGGTGATATCAAAGACGGGGCAACGACGAAAAAGCCAGCACAAATATTTGGCCCCAGCCGGGATCGAACTCACGACCCGAGCATTAGAAGTCCAACGCTCTACCATTCGACCACCCCGGCTCCCTTATAACAAAGAAAAAAAAAAAGAAACAAAGAAACAAACAAAGAAAGAAGCCTTCCGCGGATACATTTCTTTAAAAAAATTATCATCGTTCTTCATACTCTAGGTACCATGCAGCGATTACAAATACCGGCGCAGTTCCGTCATGCCAGACTCGGTTGCTATGACAGCTTTGGCCACGTGTACGTCAGAGAGTTGGAGAAAGTCTACAAGTGTTACTGATGGCTGTCGGATGGCGGCCAGACTGTCGCTTCAAAATGTCCCCCAACTACTTCTGGTGAGGCCACAAAGTTATAAAAATGATCGAAATGGCCACATTATAAATCAGATCATTCGCAAACGGCGTTAAAACTGACATTCCGCACCCTGTCACTCCATATCAGCTTGCATCTCTTACCTTTAAATCTCAAAGCGATCAAGCAATGAAAATAATTAGTTTGTCATAGACATACAGTTCTTGGAAGAACCAGGGAGGCTTATGACGCGCTGCAGCCAGCTGGGCCCGTATGTAAAACTCGAGGTTACTTTCACCCACGGCTACGGGCCTAACCCAGACTAGGACAACAGAGGGTGGGTGGGTGAGTGTTTGGGAGTTTAACGTCCTTTTCCACCACGTATGGGTGATATCAAAAACCCCAATATTTCACAGTGTGCACAGAAGCGGTGAAGACTGTCGTATTCACCAGCACAGTACATTTTTTGGCCTGCATGATTGTGTTGTCTCCCTTGCCCCAACAAGCACGCATTTTTCGTGGGAGCTTTGTGCTCTGCCACAAAAAAAATGCATGCTTGCTGCGGGTCGGTGTACGCACAAGGGCCAACTCATGCAGGAAATAATCTCTAGACAGGCTGAATGTACTATGCTGGTAAAATGCGACAGTTTTCACCGCTTCTGTGCACACTGTGAAATAACACTGGGACCTCATAGTTGTTCGCAACTGTCCACTTTCCTTGTCACCGAGTTTTTTTGTTTTTTTTTTCCCCTTCTTAGCTGTTACTTAGCTCGGCTCGGTCTCGGTTAGCCCGACTTGGCCGTCATCGCAGGGGCCAAGAGAAGCGAGGACCCGGGTACAGGATTGACTTTTGGTACATGTACCATGCAGTGACTACACAAACTGACACGCACGAGCTTCGTCATGCCAGACTACATCGGCTGCCGCGATAGCGTCGGCCACGTGCACGTCAATTGCTTGGAGAACTCTTCAAGTGTTGTGGGTGGTTGTCGGATGG
Source organism: Batillaria attramentaria (assembly GCA_018292915.2). Classification (NCBI taxonomy): domain Eukaryota; kingdom Metazoa; phylum Mollusca; class Gastropoda; family Batillariidae; genus Batillaria; species Batillaria attramentaria. Next base: position 139,523 of record JACVVK020000036.1, on the reverse strand, counting down.
CGGCCAGACTGTCGCCCCAAAGTGGCCCGGAGTGGTCAGAAATCGATGGGTGAGGTAGTTACCCAGCAAACACTTACATGCACGCTTCAGCCCCCGACCCGCCACTTGTCATGAATATCGTCTAGGCTTCCCGGCTTGTGGTTTAACTTGCGGCACAATAACGTCAAGGGGATGGAGGGTTGGGAAGGTTGCAGAGATGAGGACGGATGTTGTTAAGTGTTGAGTTTGGTGGATGGCGGGGGAAGGGAGTGCGGGGTGGGGGAGGGGGGAGGAAGGGGTGTTGGTCGTTGTGGTGGTGATGGTTGTAACAATAGTGGTGTGGTAGAGGTAGTAGCGATACGGTGGTGTTGCTGGGATGGTGACAGTTTCTTGTACAACGGGGCTGGAGGAAGAAAGTCAGGGTGAATGGGTGGGTGGGTGTTTGAGGGTTCAACGTCCTTTTCCACCGGTTGGGGTGGGAAGTCCGGCGGTGGGTGTGTGATTGGGTAGGTGTGGAGAAGTGTGTGGGGGATTGGCGTTGGGAGTGGGGTGTTGGGTGGTGCTGGTGGGGGTGGGGGGGGGGGGGGCTTTCAAACCATATTCGCCCCATACAGAAATTATGCCTAAAACAGAAATGCCCCGTTTCATCTCTACACAGCTAACCTTTTGTTCTTGCAGAATAAAGTATCTCGTTGTCTCATTGTCATGCTCTCTCTCTCTCTCTCTCTCTCTCTCCCCCTCTCTCGTTCGAAAAGGAACCGGGGTCGCGAGACAGTCACTGTCAAACAGCCAGAAGAAGCACAAGAAGTTCTGTCATCACGTTTCGGATCAATGTTGGCCTCCTAAAAGAAAACTGTTTGTCATTTCAGAGAAAAAAGTTTTCTTTGTTTTTTTTCCACACACACACACACACACACGCACGCACGCACGCACGCACGCACGCACGCACGCACACTCAGCTTCAACTTGTCTCCCCCCCTCCCCTTCACACACACACACACACACACACACACACACACATACACACACACACACACCAGCAACAAAACCCTAGTTCCTGTGTGCGTGGAAGGGTTTTGCCTGTGAACACGGGACCTACTTCAGGCTATTTTCCACCTAATCCCCACAAGGGCTGCACATCACGCAACAATGCGATTCAAAGCCGGGGCAAATTTCGCAATGGCCTCATTTGCTCGGTCAATAGCAATCAGTCTTCTCTTTCAACGGCTTCCGTGCCAGCGTTTAGAAAACAAAGCTTGCGGCCAGGTATCACAAGCAGATAAACAAATCAGTCTAATGCGCAGGTGCAGCGTGCTGGATTCCATGGTAACGCTAACTGCCCGTATTTAACCTGGGCCCAAGCAAAGTCAAACAAAGTCTGGAAGCGTGCATGGACGTGGGTCACCTGGGTAGATTACTGGAGCTATGAAGCGCGTCTACGGCAGTAATTGACCATTTGAGTGTACCAATCCCCGTGCGAGACTGAGTGGCTGAACTGAGTAGGCTGAAATTAACTAGAAAGACGTCTTCAGTCTCTGCACTTAGCGTTCAGCGGACTAATTTCTTTTTTTCATCTAGTAAATTTTAGAGTTTTGTCCATGGTAAAAATAAACTATTAAGTAAATAGAGATACATTTTCATCTTTTCTGTTCATAGTTAAGAGGCGAACAATGCACTCAACAATGGTTTCTTGCCATATTTCTTTTTGTGTTTGTGTTTGTGTTTGAATCATTGTTTGTTAGTCTGTTTGTTTTTTTCTAGTTAGATGAAAACACCAGTCGTCAAAGAGTCATGGCTAAACGAACCAAGAACTCAGTAAAGCATTGTTATCATAATTGCTGCATACAGCGCACATGGGAGCCGGGATAGCCGAATGGTAGAGCGTTGGATTTGTAGTGCTAGGGTTGTGAGTTCGAATCCCGCCTGGGGCCAAATATTTGTGCTGGCCCTTTTCTCGTTGCCCCGTCTTTGATATCACCCATTGCTTGGTGGAAAAGGACGTTAAACTCCTAAACACCAACCCACCCTACAGCGCACACGGTGGTGATCCTTCCAGCAGCTGCGCTTTGTAGGGCCGTCTATCGCCACACATGCCAGCCACTGCAGGGGCGCAATCATTGCACCACAGAGGGAGGGAGCTGGAACAGCCTCGTCACCGTTGCTAGGAGAGCGCGGGCCGGCACGTGCTTCAAACACACCTGTCACGACAGATAAAAAATGCCATTTACAGTGTGTTGCCGCACGCAGGCAAAACAGTCCGATGGGACAGTAGCCCCCAGTTGCAATTCATTCCGTCCACGTGACAAACATACCAATTCTCGGAAGATGGAACCCTGAAGAGAGAGAGAGAGAGAGAGAGGAGAGAGAGAGAGAGAGAGAGAGAGAGAGATGATGATGATGATGAAACTTTATTTATCAACGGTAAAAGTTTTGACAGAAATTCGCCAGTTTGTAAACTTGCCGTTGCTAATACTACAGAGACTATCTACTACGGGAAAAAAAGGGAGCAAAATATAAAAGGTATTATGCACTAAACTTCAAGAAACAAAACCATAGAGAAAATCGTCCATCAGGTCAAAACGCATTCACACACACGTACGACCTTTGTAAACACAAATCACTGATATAATACTGAATTGATGTAAAATTAAAAATCAAAATAACAGGTTGCCGCGTAACGTACGTTACGTGCGATCCATCAGGTACTGTTTGAGTGCACGCTTAAACGTAGAAGTAGAGAGAGAGAGAGAGAGAGAGAGAGAGAGAGAGAGAGAGAGGGAGTGTAATGACTTAAAGTCCACTGGTGCACAGGGTCGGTTCGTTGGTCAAACCGGAATTTGATATGGAGTACTTGTTGGGCGATTGCTGGCGCCTACTGCATAATCAAACCACGTCTCAGCAGACAAATAGCCGTTGCTCGCCGGCGGGCTTTAAAGATCTAAGCTCCCAACAAAAAGCTTTCCCGAAGTGTGAAAAAATTTTACAGAGTCGACCGTGCAAGCACAGTCAACTCTGTCACAGTTGCAGAGTTCACACAGTGTCCAAAAACCGTGACAAAACCGCGCCGAAAAACTGCCTCCACTTCCAGTCGGGGTCCATCCACGCTATGTGCACAGTAGCGTGGAAGGACCCTGACAGGAAGTGGGGGCAGTTTTTCGGCATGGTTTTGTCGCGGTTTCTCTATAAATTTTTTTCATACTTCGGAAAGCTTTTTGTTGGTAGCTTAGATCTTTAAGGACGTTCTGGAAACACTGCACATTGAAACACGGATCAAGAATGTAATCTTTAAAGGTCTGCAATCTAAGCAAAAAGCCGCAAACATTATTATTATTTTTTTTAAACTGCGACTACTTCGACTGTGCATGATCCAGGCAACTCTGTCACAGTTGCAGAGTTTTCAGCGCTTCGTGGACCCTTATAAAAAGAGAGCACGAGTTTGCCGTGACATTATTTGGTTTTTGGTCAGTGAGCGAGACACATCGCTACAGTGTCCAGCCCCGGGATGTTGAGTGCTGCACGATCTTTCTCGCTCAGTGTCAAAACGCAAACTGAGCTGTGAAATCAGGCTGCCCTTGGCTTGTATTGGGGTTTCAGGGACGCTGAAAACTATGCAACTGCGACAGAGTTGACTGTGCTTGCACGGTCGACTCTGTAACATTTTTTTTTCACACCTCGGAAAGCTTTTTGTTTGGAGCTTAGACCATTAATTATGCACAGTATCCAAAATCTAGCAGCCAGATCGGGTGACTATTTTCTGATAAAGGCTGGGTGCAAAATTGTGTGAGAATTATTGATGCTTAGTTTTGGTGGTTTTTTGTTTTGTTTTTGTGTGTGTGTGTGTGTGTGTGTGTGTGTGTGTGTGTGTGTGTGTGTGTGTGTGTGTGTGTGTTTGTTTGGGGGGGCTCTTTTTTACCCTCGCTTCAGGATACTTCATAATTATAGAAAGCAAATCAAATTTAGCCACTTTTTCAATGACAGTGTTGTGATCAATACTTTGCTTTTTGCCACTGCTCGATTTTTATTTTTTTTTTGGGTGGTGGTGGTTTTGTGTTTGCCTGTTCGTTTGTTTGTTTGTTTGTTTGTTTGTTTGTTTGTTTTTTTGTTTTTTTTTTGGTTTCGTTTTGTTTTGTGTTATTAAGATTCGTTTCGATTCGTTTTGAGTTATTAAGATTCGTTTCGATTCGTTTTGAATTTTGTTGTTGTTGTTATTGTCGCATTGGTGACAAGTCTCTTAACCACTAGACCACCGACCGCCCCTGTTATCTAACAATTCACCACATTACAAAAGCAGACGTTCAGAAACAGGTCGACACTGGAGATGATAGGTCACCCCGCCCTCTGTATCATTTATCGCACTCGTGCGAACCCATTCTCTCACCGCAGACCTCTCTTTCCCTCTCTGCAAGGTTTTTACTTTGATACTATTACGGAATCGCCGCTGGTTTAAATAGCTGAGCTGACCCTTCGCACCACGTGATTGTAATGTGTTTATGTTCAGTGTGTGAGGGAATGCGTGTGATTCACGTGAGCGTGCGTGTTGGGTT
>JACVVK020000036.1:72500-132500 GCA_018292915.2 Batillaria attramentaria | reverse complement strand
CCCACCCTACCCCACCAGTCCATCATTCACCCCACCCCCTCCCCTCATCCCCCCCCCACCCCCACGTCCTACCTCCGGGGCCCCTCGGAAATCTCCCCTCTTGCGTCCGTGTTTGTTCTCTCACCGTTTAATCAATCTGAATGAAAGCAGAGCGATGTAATCGAAGTTAATTGGCTTTGTGTCTGCCCTCCTACCTCAGCGTCTGTTTGACTACCAGGCCGTAAATGTTGGTCAGTAATCCATACCACCACAGCGCCAGTGCTCCATCAAATCTATCAGTCGACGGACGGCTACATAGCCATGGTTATGTAGGAGTTAACGTTGCAGTAGCAGAGTTTCACCTGCTTTGTGTGTCAGTATCATGTACAGTTTATTCTACGTACACGATTTGCGATTGGTTGGTTGGTAATTGTTTACGGCTGTATTGTCCTCTTTTTGTTGTTTACAATACGTAAGGGTGATGTTACCAGGTTTCTTTCCGCGAACGAGTATTCCACGTTTTGGAATGTGTTTCTGTTTTAGCTAAATACAGGCAACAGTTGCAGTTTCTTAACGGCTCTTATTGCATTGGACGTTTTTTTTGTTTTTTTTTGGGGGGGGGGGGGGGGGGGGTTAACGTCCTTTTCCACCACATACGGCTGATATCAAAGACGGGGCAACGATGAAAAGGCCAGCACAAATATTTGGCCCCAGCCGGGATACGAAGTCACGACCCGAGCATTAGAAGTCCAACGCTCTACTTTTCCCCCTCTTATTGCAACAAACCTGACACGAGTATAATCAAAGTGCAACACTCACACTAAGCCAAATTAAATTAACATGGCACTGGTGTACAACCCTAAACGTACTTGATAGGATTGAGTAAGACGGGGCAAACACTTCTTTTTTTGTTGTTTTCTTGGGATCTTTCTTCTGTTGGCTCTCGAGCCTTCTCCTACGCTGGTCCAAAAGCCTGATATTCTCTGCCTCTTTCGCTCCGCCGGTCAACCTCCCTCGAAACCTTCAAAACAAATCTAAAAACCTACCTGTTTTCATCTCAAAGCACCGTCTAACCTGCCTCCGTCTTTCTCCATCTCCTTATAAAGTACCATATATGCAGTTGCCCTGGCCCTGAACCTTGACTTTTATCTATACCTTTACCTGTACTTTTAGCGCTTAGAACTGCCTTATAAGTAGAATACAGCGCTATATAAATAAATTATTATTATTATTATTATTATCGCAGCTGGAATTGAAAACTCATGACAAGAAGACTGACAATCCAAAGGTAAATATCCGGAAAGATTCAAGTTCAAGTTCAAATTACTTTATTTATCCCTCATGGGCCAATTAAATAATAATAATAATAATGAGTATTGTATAGGCGCTTTACCCAATTACATGAATCGGCTCAAAGCGCCGCGAACTGAACCCAACACGCACGCTCACGTGAATCACACGCATTCTCTCACACACTTGACATAAACACATTACAATCACGTGGTGCGAAGGGTCAGCTCAGCTATTTAAATTTCGGGATTTACAATTGCATTTATTTTTCAAATCTGGTGGGCTGAACATTTCCAAAGCAGAGGGGGAGGAAGCCGGAGTACCTCTCGCATTGGTGACAGGTCCCTTAACCACTAGACCACCGACCGCGGGCTCTAAAATAATATAACAAACGCTATTAAGAAGAAAAAAAGAAACTCTATATACAGCTTTAAATGACAAATCACTAAGAAATAAAACAATTCACCACTCTAAGAATTAAAACGTGCATAAGAACATCCATATCTAATACTTGATTGTAATTATAACACTTATTCAGCGGCAGCAACACACACACACACACACACACACACACACACACACACACACACACACACACACACACACACACACACACACACACACCGCATTCATCACAGATTGTTCAGAAGACGGACGGCAACGGGAACAAATGAAAGTTTCCGTCTATTTGTCTTACAAGATGGGCAACGATAGCGACGACCTGACGGCAGAGACTCAAACTCAGGGAGTAAAATGTGGTGACAGTTTGATTGGGGGTATAGTGGGGAGGGGGAGGGGGGGGGGAGAAGGGTTTTAGTGCAGAGAGAGGAATGACTGACACTAAAACGTCATGCCTCCTGCAACCTTTCACCTTTCCCACGCAAACTGGGGCATTTTTCATTTGCTCTCCGTACAAGCGGTTCTGTGGATTCCGTAGTCATCAGTTCTGACGTAAGATCCCAGGACGAAACAGCAAACTGAACTAGTGATCTCTTAGGGACTAGCCGTCGAGTGCAGTTTAGCTTCAGGTCTCCTTATTTGGTGTCCCATTCATTACCGGCTGCCTGCTTTGGGACGCTGCCGTCCCAGCTGAAATTCCCAAGAGAAGTTGGATACACAAAGCAGATGTCACTAATTGTAGATTATGTTCAGTGTGGTGTTTTGCTTTTTTTTTTTTGGTTGGCTTTTTTTATAACTCATTCTGTGCTGCGATGGCTTAGAATGGTGATACAGATCTAGTGTCGCTATTAATTGTAGATTAGGTGTCCTGCGCTATTTTCCTTTTTTGTTTTTGTTGTTTTTTCCCATTTTTCTTGGATGAGCTTAATACTGAATACGGATCGAGTGGCACGTGAACTAAATGGCCTTTTAGAACACAGAACACCCCCTCCCCCCCCCCCCCCCCGCCGGTCGGTGGTCTAGTGGTTAAGGAGTTTAAAGTCCTTTTCCATCTTGTATGGGTGATATCAAGGACGGGGCAACGAGAAAAAGGTCAGCACAAATATTTGGCCCAAGCCGGGATTCGAACTCACTACCCGAGCATTGAAAGTCCAACGCTCTACCATTCGGCCACCCCGGCTCCTCACGAGTTATGATACAATATATGTAACTAATAAATCTTACGGGTGGGTGGGTGGGGCGGGTGTTTGGGGGTTTAACGTCCTTTTCCACCACATACGGGTGATATCAAAGACGAGGCAACGATGAAAAAAGCCAGCACAAATATTTGGCCCCAGCCGGGATACGAACTCACGACCCGAGCATTAGAAGTCCAACGCTCTATCATTCGGCCACCCCGGCTCCCCTAATGAATCTTACACATAACTAAGAAATCATGATAATTATGCATAACTAATGACTCATTTCCATAACTAATGAATCGTTATCATAATGACCGATTGTGTGGACGGAGAAAAAGATAGTAACAGATAACCAAATGTATATGTAATTATAACTTAATACCCTTAACACTGCACTTCATTTACACTGCATTGATGAAGAGGCTATTCGCCGCTTGAGTCCCTGCCTTATAAAGAGACATATTCAGGAGAACTCAGAGACCGCATATTTTCCCATTCATGGCTACTCAAGCAGAGGAGATTGCCAAGCTGGGGTATTCCATAGACAGATATCGGACTTCTGCTGTTCTCTACACTATGGGCGCGGCACTGACCGGTAATAGCCACTTGCTGTATCGTTGTGGTCGTGTCGGTGGTGGTGATAGATGTGGCTGGAGTTGTCGCCGTGTTGACGTCGTTGTTGGCGGTGGTTGGGTTTGTGGTAGTAAGAAGAGGGTGGGGGGTGGCGAGTGCTGGTTTGTGTTAGGGGGTGGGGGTGGGGGTGGATGTTTGGGAATTTAACGTCCTTTTCCACAACGTATGGGTGATATCAAAGACAGGGCAACGAAGAAAACGCCAGCACAAAGGTATGGCCCCAGCTGGGATTCCACTGAGACCCCTCCACTGAGACCCCTCCACTGAGACCCATCCCAGATAGACCCCATCCCACATAGACCCATCCCACATAGACCCATCCCAGATAGACTCATACTAAGACTGAATTTGTGTGTGCATGTGCGCATATGTTTATGCAGTTGTGTGTGTGTGTGTGTGTGTGTGTGTGTGTGTGTGTGTGTGTGTGTGTGTGTGTGTGTGTGTGTGTGTGTGTGTGTGTTGTCTGAAGAGATAACCATCGCCGTTCTTGCAATGTGTTTCTCTAAAAGTATTGTTGTATGTTACTACTGCTATGTCGCTCTCTCTGTCTCTCTGCGCACACGCAGAGAAGACTCGGGACACAACAGGATACAACACCAATACTTTATTAACAGAAGATGCGCGGAGAACACATTCATGAAAGAAAAAGAACCCAGAACGCTGTGCAGGGCTGCTTATATACTAAACAGGTCAGATCTAGAACATTCCTCAACTGACTGGCAAGTTCGAAATTCTTTCCAATGTTACGTAATCTACTGACGTTATTTTGCTCGTTGCCTCGACTTTGATATCACCCATACCTGATGGAAAAGTACGTTAAACTCCCAAACACCCAACCACCATGTAAGGTCTGTTGGAGTTCTGATTGTTGTGTCCTTTGATATTCAAAAAGAAGCCGGGTTCCTAGCACAGACAAGGATGTAATTTTCTGCAAGATCACTTTTCCTGCCTGTATGTATGTTTTTATTGCAAACAAGACAAACTTCCTTATCATTCTTTGGGGTCAACAGTTGTCTCGGTTTCTGTCTGCTTCTTTTGCGCTTTAAATTACGTGTTCGGGTCACACAGAAACTGGGAGAGTTTCAATATACAAAGGTGAGAGCGCCTTTGTCTTATCTTTGCCTCGAGTTTTTTTTTTTTTCTTACATGCTTCCGTGTTATTGTTTGAGGTCAGAGCATGTTTCCATTTCTGCGTTTTTCTATTACGCTTTAGATCATGTAGGAACAGAGAGAGAGAGAGAGAGAGAGAGAGAGTTTCAACGTAAAAAGGCGCAAGAGTCCTTTTCCTTTCTCTACGTATATACTTGAATGCAAGCTTTCTTTCCATTCTTTGCGATTACCACTTAACTCAGTTTCTGGAGAGAGAGAGAGACAATGACAATGACAATGACAATCCTTTATTTTACAACGGTAGAAGATTTTGGCCAAAGGGCCAGTTTACAACCTTGCCGTTGCTAGACTACAGTATAAGACTAAAAGCTTAGGAGCATACACATTACAGACACTCAAAAATGAAATACAAGAAGGCGGAGAATAAGCATGATAGTTAAAATAGATGGCAGGGATAACCAAGAAAACAGAAATGATTAAAGTTAATGCAAACTAACATGATAATGTAAATATGTACATGTTGGGTGTTAGTAAATGACTACGGTAATAATGCTTAGTGAAGACTGGTTTCTAAGTACGTGTGGACGAAACTGGCTTTCCAGCTCTATTGAACTGAACGAAAAAAGTTAAAAAGCCGCTTCTTAAAGGTATAAAGTGAAGGGGATGATCTCACATGGAGAGGCAGCGAATTCCAAAGATCGGGACCAGAAAAGGATAGACTGGATTTGTACTTGTCAATCCTGGGGCGGGGGATTTTAAACTGATTGTGGGACCTGGAATAAAGGGATTCTTTTTGTGAAAACAAGGAGCAAAGATATGGCGGAAGAGTGTGCTTCCAAGCCTTGTACATTGTTAAACCTTTATTAAACTGAAACTGCTGTTTTAGTGGTAGCATCTCTAATTTTTTAAGTTTTTGGTCCGTTGACAAGAGGGGATCAGGAAGGATTAATTTCGCTGCCCTTCGGTGTAAGGAATTCAACCTCTTCGTGTGGACTTCCCCTGAACCATCCCACACGGTAGATGCGTAGTCCAAGTGAGACTTTATATGCGCATTATAGAACATTTTGCGGGCATCAACATCGACCATATACCTTAGTTTGGACAACATGTAGAGATTACGAGAGACAGTCTTACAGACATTGTCTATATGACTTTGCCATTTGAGCTGGTTGTCTATCGTAATCCCTAGTAGGCGATGTTGGGTAACCTGCTGAATGTCGCGGTCACTGAAGGACAAGCTGAGAGACAAGGGGCGGAGCTGATGTTTTTGGCGTGTGGTTATGACCATTGATTCAGTTTTATTTGGGTTTAGAATCATGTGATTACTATCACACCAGTCAGACACTTCGTCCAGACTCTGCTGCAGTCGTGCACTGATGTTGTTAAGTTCTGTGTCAGGAGTGTGGATGGTTGTATCATCTGCGAACATGTCACATGTGACTTCGGTGTGAGTTATATGGAGAGGTAAATCATTGATAAATAAACAAAACAGAAGTGGGCCGAGCACAGAGCCCTGAGGCACGCCGTGTTTCACCAAACCAAGGGAAGAAAAAGAACCATTTAACAGAACCTTCTGATTCCTATCAGACAGGTAAGATTTGAAAAAAGACGTTGTTTCTGAGTTCGGCAAATAACATTTTAATTTTTCCAGCAGAGAGAGAGAGAGAGAGAGAGTTTCAACGTAAAAAGGCGCAAGAGTCCTTTTCCTTTCTCTACGTATATACTTGAATGCAAGCTTTCTTTCCATTCTTTGCGATTACCACTTAACTCAGTTTCTGGAGAGAGAGAGAGAGAGAGAGAGAGGATGTTTGGGAGTTTAACGTCCTTTTCCACCACATACGGGTGATATCAAAGACGGGGCAACGATAAAAAGGCCAGCACAAACATTTGGCCTCAGCTGGGATGCAAACTCACGACCCGAGCATCAGAAGTCCAACGCTCTACCATTCGGCCACCCCGGCTCCCTGAGAGAGAGAGAGAGAGAGAGAGAGATTCTGTGCATGTCTTTCATGCAAGCTTCCTTGTCATTTGAAGCCAACAGCTGCTTCAATTTCTGTCGTTTTCTTTCGCACCTTAAATTACTTGTTTGGGTCACAGAAACAGAAAGACTTTCAACGTACAAAAGTGCTAATTAGAGCCCTTGTCTTCGATCTGTCTCTCCGTATGTTTTCAACGCAAGCTCCTTCGTCATTTGAGGCCGGCAATTGCTCCAGCGTCTGTCTTTTCCTTTTGCACCTTAGGGTTTGGATAATATCTTGAACCAGAGAGACTTTCAACGTACGATGGTGTGAAAGCCCTTTTCCTTTCTCTACGTATATTTTAATGCAACTTACTCTTCCGTACATTTTTTTTCTGCCCTAACTCTTTTGGCAGTTCCAGTGGTGTTCCTCCCAGGTGATGGGTGGAATCCACGGAGGGCTTGGAAGCGGGGGCAATTTTTATTATGCATGATAATGGAGATGAGGATGATGGTAAGATGATGCTATGGAGGTCTGTGTGGTTTGGCACTGTGGAACCGGGCCGCATTCCACGCTTCCTGTCATAAATATCCCGGCATTAACCAGGCCCGGGAACTACGGCACCTGCGGTACCGGCCGTGTAATCATCCACAACATAAGACCAAGGGAAGCACCCTCAAAGTCTCACCCGTTAACCCGTTCACTGCCGCCGTCGCAGGATTTCATGAATCGCAGCAGTATCCCCACTGTCAAATTAGTTCAAAATGTCTGATCTAGATTTTCCAGTAGTTGAGGGGAAAAAACTCTCTAGATGCAGTATGGGTATGATTCCTGTTTACAGCAGAGTGACGTGAAGACATGTTATCCGTGAGTGAACCGAAATGCTTCTGGCAGTGAAAGGGTTAAGTGCATGAATCTCGGCTCTGTGGCAACAGCCCCATAGCACGCTCGCTCTGGGTAGGAGCCGACCTAGGTTGGAAAAATCCCGCTTACCTCGGCTGGGACTCGAACCCGGGTCTCCCGGTCCATGGTCCGAAGTGCTAACCACTCCACTACGGGGGCCGGTCTCTTCCGTACATTATGATTATCACTTGACTGAGCATTCTGTCGTCCAGATTTAAGTTACAGTTTTGGAGCTTATGGAATCACAAGGAGAGTTTCAAAGTACAAAGATGCAACAGCCGTTTCCTTGTCTCTGTGTATGCTACCACGCAAGCTTCTTTGTCATTCTTTAAGGTCAACACTTGCCTTAGTGTATGTCCTTTCCTTTTGCTTAAGTTACAGTTTGGATCATATAGAACGAGATAGGGTTTCAACCTACAAAGACGCAAGAGCCGTACCTCTGCTTTCAATGCTAGCTTCCTTGTCATTCTTTGTTGCCAACCCTCAGTTCCTGTGTTTTTCTTAGGGGAGCCGGGGTGGCCGGGATGGTAGAGCGTTGGACTTCTAATGCTCGGGTCGTGAGTTCGATCCCCGCTGGGACCAAATATTTGTGCTGGCTTTTTTTCTCGTTGCCCTGTCTTTGATATCACCCACACGTGGTGAAAAAGGACGTGAAACTCCCAAACACCCACCCACCCACCCATCCTGTGTTTTTCTCGCAGGCTTTCCGTCAGGTTTGGATCATATGTCACGTTAGCCTCAGCTTCTGTTCTTTTGTTTTTACCGACGACTCCACTCGGCACGTGCTTCCCTCGTTGTAGTTTCTAGCTAAACCTATGCCAGACCATGCCATGCCTAGTGCTCATTGTGCGGCGGGACGCGATTGGCTGAATTCTAGGGGCTCGGCCCTTTTGATACACTTGAGTCGGGTCGTCCATTTGCACTTCACTCTACCTGTTTCGATCACATGAAAACAAAGGGTGGGTGGGTGTTTGGGAGTTTAACGTCCTTTTCCACCACATAAGCATGAAAACAAAGAGTTCCACAAAGGCAAAGCTATAAGGTGTGTACGTGCATGTACATGTACAACAGGCGCAATGTGTGTGTGTGTGTGTGTGTGTGTGTGTGCGTGTGTGCGTGTGTGCGTGTGCGTGTGTGTGTGTGTGTGTGTGTGTGTGAGAGAGAGAGAGTGAGAGTGAGAGAGAGAGAGAGAGAGAGAGAGAGAGAGAGAGAGAGAGAGAGCACAAAGTAACATACAGAGGACGATTTCTGGATTTATTGTTCTGAGCTAACTTTATTGAATTGATGATATACACCATTGCACGGACAATTTTACCTGAGTGTATATACTGAGTATGATGGTATTATAGATACATATCACCATTACATCAATATGTCAGTTTGTAACATTGAATGCCCAGTGGCTGCGGGCTGTTGCCACCATCACATGTATGCACGTTTGACTACTGCTGTACCTGGGACCAAAAAATAAAAAAAAATAAATAAGAGTTCCAGAAAGGACAGCATTCAAGCTTGACGGAGCTGTGCTGAAAGCTCTGACGATCAACCAGTGAAATCATTGGCGTCTCTAGATACGCAAGCTTCATTCTCCTTCTTTGAGGTCACGCCTGACTTCGTTTCTCTTCTCTCTTTATCTTTTGTACGTTACGTTAAGGTTTGGGTCATGATTAGAGAACCAGAGAGAGAGAGAGAGAGAGAGAGAGAGAGAGAGAGAGAGAGAGTTTCAACGTACAAAGCTGCAATAGCCATTTTCATATCTCTGTAAATGCTCTTAATGCAAGCTTTCCTGTCATTTTCTGTTTTTTTCCTGTGCACTTCATGTCACGATTTGGATCACATGAAAAAGAGGGTTTCAATGAAGAACAGTATTCAAGCTTGACAGATGTGTACTGAACACTCTGACTTTGAGCCGGCGAAATCTTGTGGCGTCTCTAACTTTGCAAGCTTTTTGTCCTTCTTTGACTGATGAGTTTGAGGTCAACAGTTTTTCCTTGTTTGTTTGTGGTGTTTTTTTTTTGTTTTTTTTTTTCTTAATTTATTTTTTGTTTGTCTTTTCTTGTACACTTTACATTACATGTTTGGATCGTAATATAGAAACAGAGACTGTTCCAACGTACATTGACGCAAGAGCCGTGTCCTTACCTCTGTCAAAGATTCAAAGAAACATGTCATGGCGCTGATCTAGTTGCGACAGGCTGGACGGGCTCTCCACGTTTTTTTCACTTTGTTTTATTCTCAGTGATGTATTCGCTATTGGCCCATGAGGGATAAATAAAGTAATTTGAACTTGAACTTGAAGATTTTATTTCCTTTGGCATATTCTGGGGCATGGAGGAACAAGAGATGCAAATGACAAGGTAGTGTAACGTACAAAAGTAAATTTAAACAACAACAATGACTGTGAGGTCAGTAAACAAAAGTGGTGATCAATAATTATTTTCATCACAAACTGCATTGTATAAAGCTAATAGACGCACACGGCAATGCGAGCGTCCTTGTCATTCTTCGCAGGCAACGCTTGACTCAGAGTCTGCCTTTTTCGTTTGCACTTTGCGATCACACAGAAACAGAGAGTTTTTCAACATAGGATAGCATTCAAGCTTGCCTAACCTTTGCTGAAAACCCTGATTTTTAACCTGCAAAGTCTTGGGCGTCTCAAACTTTGCAAGCTCCCTTGTCCTTCTTTGAGGTCAACAGTTTTCCTTTGTTTGTTTGTTCTTGTTGTTTCATTTTTTTATTTGGTCTTTTTCATTTGAACTTTGCGTTACACGTATGGATCATAATATAGAGAGTGTTTCAACGTACATAGAGGCAAGAGCCGTTTTCTTATCTCTGTCTCTGTGCATGTCCTTGTCAATCTTTGTAGTCAACGCTTGACTCAGTGTCCGCCTTTTTGTGTTCCACTTTGCGTTACATTTTAGATCACATAGAAACAGAGAGAGTTTCAACACAGGATAGCATTCAAGCTTGACGCATCTGTGCTGAAAGCCCTGGGTTTTTTTAACCTGCGAAATCTTTGGCGTGTGTCGCTTTGATCTGACGACCGTGTGTCTGTCTTTATGAAGCGGATCGATTGTGACCTTCTGTGATTTCTCTTCTTCATTTAACGAGGAAACGATACGGCTGTGAGGTTTTGTATGTGGTGTGTGTGTGTGTGTGTGTGTGTGTGTGTGTGTGTGTGTGTGTGTGTGTGTGTGTGCGCGCGCGCGTGCGTGCGTGTGTGTGTGTGTGTGTGTGTGTGTGTGAGAGAGAGAGAGAGAGAGAGAGGGTGTAGGAGAAGTATGGGGGATAGGGAATGTTCATCTTTTCAAAGTGCGTTTAGAAATTGACAATATGCACAGGCAGCGCCGATGGAATACACACACACACACACACACACACACACACACACACACACACACACACACACACACACACACTCTCTTTCTCTCTCTCTCTCTCTCTCTCTCTCTCTCACACACACACACACACACACACACACATGCTCTCTCTCTCTCTCTCTCTCTCTCTCACACACACACACACACACACACACACACACACACACACGCACGCACGCACGCACGCACGCACGCACGCACGCACAGAAACCTCGTCTCGCATGTTAGACATACTTAACAAAACTGCGCCATTGTAAAAATAAACATGACTGATCAATGCATGTCAGTCCAGAGACGAGCTTCGCTTGACGAATATCCCCGTTACACTGCATGTGCCATCCCTTTAAAGCCAACCTCATTAATAACCTTTAACAAACTCTGCTTTCGAAATATGTGCTCGTTTGTTAAAAGGCACAACCGTATCATTATCACGCCCTTTTCCTGGTTTCTGTCCAACTGATGTCGTTTTCCGCGGCTGTCGCGTCATTTGTGTCGCATTTGATGCTTGCTAAATGTGCCACCTTGCTCGCAGAGCACTCACTTTTATGGTTCCACTCCATCAGCCAAGCGTGACATTTTGCATCCGATTGTCAGCAATTAAAGAGTAAGGGAAGGCAAATGAAAAATGCATCAGGACGGAAACCGCTTTCATCTTACCTTTGCCAGCAGTAAATATCACCTACGTGCCATCAAACCATTTTAATCAGGAATATGGATGCCATCGAGCACCGCCAAATGCACTCAGCCAGCGGTTTAATGCGAACCGTTCCACCGAGTGTGACCTTTATCTGCAGGTGTAAACGCATTTTTCATCCTCGTCTTTGCTCAGGTGGGATATATGGGCCGGGTGACATTAATTGGTAACCAATAGAAACCCATCGTTCTGCGGGAAAATCGAATAGTTTCCAAGCGTCCATCCGGTCACGTGACGATCTCCAAGACATTAAAGGGGGCCTAGGCAGCTCACAGTGTAAGCGGTCTACCCCAGTGTTGTCCCTTCATCTCACATAGTCTATGATGACTAGGTTTCAGAGAAGCCAGCTAATGTTTTGCAACACATACGCTTCTACGTTTAGCATTCCCTTGGCTAAGTGCCAGTATGTGAGAGGGTTTAACTGTGCGGGTGTCTAAGGCTCATGTCAAACACGAGACGTTTTAGTCCGAACAAACATCGAACACGACCGTGTTTCTCGTGTGCATACAACCACAACATGTCTTAGCTCTAATTTTTCGGACTAAAACGTCTCCCGTGTGACATGAGCCTAAAGGCCGTTCTTAACCGGGCGGACTTTTGGTTCGCGACCTAGGTTCGAAGAGTACGTTGTTTCTTAACCGACCAAATACTTGTGCGCAAACCCTGGTTCGAAAGGTTCGCCGAACTAGGCTCGAGGTCCGCATAGCGTGTCGTGGGAACCCTCGCGATCCTTTGGCCGATCCTGCGCTTTGATTGGCTGCTCGGGGAGAGCTGTTGTGCGCATGTACAAAGTTGATGAAAATGGCGGACGGCATGGCGGCTATCGACTCACTTCACATTTCCCTCTCTTGCGCTCTTTTCCTCTTTTCTCCTCTTCCTCGGCTTCCAAGAGTTCACTCAAAACGATAACTACCGCAAATGCCTGGTCGTCTCGATCTACGAAGGCGGCCATTTTGGTTGTTTACGATTGTCTCAACTTCCGAGTCCGCCTTGTTCGGGCGATGACGTATGCATATCATTAACGGTCGGTTAAGACAGAGAACTGGTTCGTCCGAACCAAAGTCAAAGTCAAAATAGTTTTATTCTACCCTCTAGGGGCATAGAATAGACAAAGAAATACAAACGGTACAACATGTGCAGTGCATCTTCCATACATACATACATACATACATACCTACCTACATACATGCATACATACATACATACATACATACATACATACATACATACATACATACATACATACATACATACATACATACATACATACATGCATACATACATACATACATACATACTACATACATACATACATACATACATACATACTATACATACATACATACATGCATACATACATACATACCTACCTACATACATACATACATACATACATACATATATACATACATACATGCATACATACGTAGTTACGTTCGTACGTTCATACGTTTATACATACACATACCTACATAATGCGTACTTGTACAGACATACATACACACCTACACACTATAAAATAATACATACACATACATATAAAATGCATACTTGTACATATCTACATGCCATACCCATACACACATGTACACACATACGTACTGTGACATTAAATGTATATAGAAAAAATAACCTTTTATACATACACACAGATC
Organism: Batillaria attramentaria; assembly: GCA_018292915.2. Lineage (NCBI taxonomy): Eukaryota > Metazoa > Mollusca > Gastropoda > Batillariidae > Batillaria > Batillaria attramentaria. The sequence continues at coordinate 119,318 of JACVVK020000036.1, read as the reverse complement.
CAAATACACTTACATGTTCATACACTCATGACTACGTGGGTACAAGTTCATGCCTACTGAATACAAACTTACAAAAATGCCTAGGCCTACACACAAACATACATAGACACATACACGCATATATACATGCATTGTGGTAAGGGCTAGCTGTAACCAAATAATACTTTTCACCTACCAGACTCATTGTGAACTCTGGAACTACGCGCGCTGGCCCTGTTCGTATACAATACTCAGTTCGCCAAACAAAGTTCGCCGGACTGGTGGTTCGCCCGGTTAAGAACGGCCTTAAGTGGTACGGCGTCTGGCACTACCAAAACAGTTCAGGCCGGGCGCTCTTTAAGCCTCGTCGATGTGTCTGAATGAGATACTCGGATAGGTAAGGTCGTTATCGTTCCAACGCCGTCCCTTTTCATCTTCCCCTCTCTTTCTTCGTAGGTTACTTGCCGTAACCACACACGAGTTAACTCACCGCCAAGTACACTGGAGGACACCATAAAAGGCAGCCTTCATGTCTGAGAGGCCACTGGTTTCCACGTAATGGTTTGGTCTCTGTTACAGAAATGGCCCTATTAAAAAGGCGACCGTTTCTGTCACTATTGTGGTGGCCCTAAATGAGTACTGTGTGGTTCTGGGTAATGGTTCTTTCGGAGCGCCTTTGTTCTTACAGTGTCGTGATGTTTCAAGTCATTTAGGAGGTGGGGGAGGGGGAGGGGTGTGTGTGGATAATAGACTCCACTGAACGCAAAATCCTGCTCCATTACTCTGCTGTGTAATAGCGGAATACAGAACGTCCGTGGCGTCATTGGGGGAGCCGGGGTGGTCGAATGGTAGAGCGTTGGACTTCTAATGCTCGGGTCGTGAGTTCGATCCCGACTGGGGCCAAATATTTGTGCTGGCTTTTTCATCGTTGCCCTGTCATCACCCTATGTGGTGGAAAAGGACGTTAAACCCCCAAACACCCACCCACCCACCCACCCACCCACCCGTGGCGTCATTGTACGGGAAAAGGGGTTGATTTCAAGGTAAAAGAGATACAGCTTACATGATTAGATCGAGTGGTTTACGGCAAAAGACTAACCCCGAGACGATTCGATTCTTTGCGTAGCTACCAAGCCTCTCTGTTTATTCCACGAGCATTCGGGTTCATACTTCTACTGCTGCAGTCGCATACATTTTCTGCGACATTTTTTTTTTTTTCTGGTAGGGTGACTAGTGACTTTTGTACCCCCTCAAAATTCTGCGCACTGACTTGTGAAGAAATCATGCTTAAGGCAGTTGAAATTGCTTGATGTTAAGAAGACTATCATTCAAAGCGTGTGCTCATGTACTGACATTCAAAACTCGCACTTGCAAATACTTCGCGGAGAATTTTCTGTGCGATCATTTTTTACGTGACCCACGCAAAATAGAATTTCACCCCCAAAAGTGAGCAAAATAACTGTGCACCGGCCGTGACGTATGAGTTTTAAAGGTTTGAAATGACGCACTTTCTGATTGATGACGTAACTGGAGTGTGTTTTTGTGAACTCGTAAACCACTGAGTGGGTTATGGAAAGTCATAACTCACACTTTCGCTCTCTGTTCCATTACTATTTTCGGACGTAAAGCACTCATAGTTAACTCACTGAAAGTTTGCACTGGCGAGTGGTGTAAAGCCAGAGAAAGTATCTAATTCAATCGAAAACGGTATGGGACATTTTGCTAATACAGGTTACAGACCACAGATGCAAATTTGGAGGAAAACGCCATATATTCCTCTTACACATAACGTTGCAGATAACACTCTAGAAATGCTTTAAAATTCACCAGAAACAAATAACAATAATCCGGCAGCCACAGACTCATGTGTAGAGTAAATTTAAAAAAATTCCAGTATTCGGTTTTGGGGCAATGTTGGCAGCGACCACATACCCCCTCATTCCTCGGTCGCCTCTGCCTCGTGTGGCAGCCGCGCATGAATACAAATAGTCCACAAGCCAGGCTCATTTTTTCCCTAATTTTACTATCACGTGGAATGAAACTTATTTACAAAGCAACAAAAAGCACCAGATTGCCATTTTTTTTACTCTGCACACACATTTTAAAAGGGGCAAAACATTTCTACTATATTTAGCTTAGTTCTTACTGCATGACCCGGAAGCTGTTAGTGGCCTGTAACCTAAAGGCTCGCTCACATGCACCTGGTTCTTTCTTCTTCCCAACTCTGTGAACAGACTTTCCCGTCGTCCATCAAGACGCGCCAAGGAGACTGAGGAATGCTGATGACTGTAAACGACAGCAAGGTTTTCGTCGCTGAGCGGTGACGGAAATGAACGTGTTTTGTTGTTGCCTTGACGACAAAAAGACAGGCCTTTCGCGTCTCACCCTAGAAGAGTGGTTTACCCAGCATGCCCCTGACGTTTCCGGCAGCCAGAGCGGAAGCCCCACACGGGGTCAGCACGCTACTGGAGTTTTATACCTCTGATTCCAGCTTTGTGTTGCCGCGGTCCGGACTGTTAAACAGAAGCATCAACATGGGTACGTGACTAAGAGTTTGAATAACACATGATATGGTGGCTCAAAGAGGTAGGCGTCCGGTTTAAGTATGCGCATGTGTCCGCGAGGTAGTCAGGCTGAGGCTAATACTCTGGAAAGGCCCAAATTCAACTAAATAACCCCACCTAATCAGTGTTGTTGTTGTTGCTGCTGCTGTCGTTGTTGTTGTTGCTGCTGCTGTAGTTGTTGTTATTACTGCTGCTGTTGTTGTTATTGCTGCTGGTGCTACTGTTGTTGTTGTTGTTGTTGTTCTTGTCGTCGTCGCTGCTGCTGCTGAGATACGTTGGCTATTTGCGGGTTTAACGTCATTTACACAATAAAACAGTGAGAGGCCTCACGGAAAAAAACACTAGCAAAAATGTTTCAAAACTGGGATTTAAACTCACACTCTAAAGGTCCAACGCTGTAGTAGCTCGGCTATCCTCCTTTTCCCCCTCCCTGCTGCTGAGACAATTTGTTAAAGTTTCAACACTTTCCGTTGCCCTCAATCTAATGAGGATTTATCTGGCGCCCAACCTCCTGCTGGAGCTCTGGGCGCCTCACAATAGTAGGGTGGCAATACATATACACGAAATACGTCACACTGCATACACATGAAATACACGTCACATACACGTTACGTACACACAGCTATGATACATCCTAACACGACATCCTAAAATGACAATGATGGTAACAGTGATGATAGAGAAGTTAGTCTGTATAATACTGCCGGAAGAAATGAGACTTTAAAGCGACTTTAAAAGAGTCCGTTGACTCTGCATGGCGAACATGGGCTGTTCCAAATGACTGGACCGTGGTAGAGCAATGCTCGCTGACCTAGTGTTTTCGATTTAACCTATGGAATGCGTAGGATGCGGGTGTCAGCGGAGAGTTCTGAGTTGTCTGGAGGGTGTGTACAGCTGCAGCAGAGAGGAAAGGTATGAAGGACAGGAGGCAGTGATGCAGTTATAGCATATAGTGGCCACTAACACCCCTCTAATCTAACACCCCTCTCGTCTCTTCTTAAACTGCCGTGCACTGAGAGCAAGTGACACTGTCTCTTGGTTATCAACTCTTGAGGAGGAGCTAAACGTACCCCCTCAGACGCTAATTTCAAGTGCAGTGTCCCGTTTAATCGGTATTTCCCTCACCACGGGAGCCGGGCCTCGTGAGGGGGTTACCACTCACGCCATCTTCCTCCGGACTCATATAATTGCCGCCATTATGGCGCAAAATCGCGCATACAAAGAGTGAAAATTGAAATTCGCCAAACGGAAAAAAGAAAGGAGAAAATTACTACTGTGCGGAATGAATACAAAATAGGTGCGAAAAATCGAAAAACTGGAGGGAGCAAAAGAAGAAAAGCAAAAGACATTTTACTGTTTAGCATAGCGGATAGAGGGGTTGTTTTCCAAGAAAGTGAGGTTTGTTTGGGTTTTTTTTCGGGAAGTTTATTTGCTTTAAAAGATAAATTGTAAAGCTGGCATGACGCCAGGAATGCCAGTCAATATTTCAACTTTAACAAGCCTTCATTACGACATTTGTCTGTATTAGGACAAAGTTGGTGTTTTATGGTCACAAATATACGTATTTCTTTAACATTTATTCGTTTTCGTAGCTGAAAAATAAATAATAGATGGACAGAGTTGGTTTTTATGGTGACAAATGTATATATTTCTGTAAAATGCATTGAATAAATAATTGAAGGACGCAGTTGGCCCCTATAGTGACAAATGTACGTATTTCTTTTTGAGATGTATTAGTTTTTGCAGCTAATCAATAAATGATTGAAGGGCAGAGCTGGTTTCAATGTGATAAATGTACGTATTTCGTTAAAATGTATTCTTCGTGTGTGTGTGTGTGTGTGTGTGTGTGTGTGTGTGTGTGTGTGTGTGTGTGTGTGTGTGTGTGTGTGTGTGTGTTTCAGCTGAACAATAAATAATTGAAGGACAGAAATGTTTTCTATGGTGAAAAATGTAATACATAGTTTGGTTTTTTTGTTGTTGTTGTTTTTTTTTTAGAGCGCTGCTCTCCAAATGCAAAGAACTCGCTGCGCTTAACACACACACACACACACACACACACACACACACACACACACACACACACACACACACACACACACACACACACTGACATCCAATTTGGCAGGTGCAGCGACATCAGGCGACTAAACGTACACGTAAGCAGACTCAGCAGGAGTTAAGCAACAAAAGCTTGACGCTAAAGAAAAGTCTTCAGATGGGATTTAAACATAGGCAGTGAGAGCTGAAGGCGGAGTTCGATTGGCAAGGAGTTCAAGACAGTCGGGGCCAAAAAGCTGAATGATCGCTCTCCGGCAGTTTTCATGTTACGCCTCGGAATTTTGAGAAGTTTTCGCTAGCGGAAGGGAGAGTGCGCGACGGTTGATACGGACAGAGTAAAGCCGACTAGACGGAGTAAAAACAGAATTATACAACTTATTGCAAACGAATTAGTCTACCTTTACCTAACAATACTTGAAATAGTAACTCTCTGAATCTAGTAGTTACATCCGTTTTACAAGTACACGGATTTGTACATTAATATTCCACTGGCGGTGCACTGTCCTGGCTTCCTGTGATCTGTTTCTGCGAATGGACTCAGCAGTATTTGCGTCCGGCTTGCCACGGTCAGCAAAATCAGTAAACAGCATACATGTCCGTGAGACGCCAGCTTCGAGTGAACTTTTTTGAGAACGGCTTTTGGTAGGTGTTGGTTAAAACAGTCCGAAATTTGAGTAAGGAGTGCTTGCTAGGTACAGGCTACTGTTGTTTTGTACTTGAACAACGAGTTTATGAAGTCGGAAACACTGATACGCCGAGTCAAAATGTTTCGTCGTCGATGACGTTAACATAGGGAGCGAGTTCTCCCCGAAGAGTAGTAATACATGTACTTGCTCATCGATGACGATTTTTTTTTTTTTTTTTTTGGTGCCCAAAAGGCTCTATCTCTGTTCTTTCTGTCTGAAAGAAAGAACCTTTTTGCAGGGAACCATGCCTGATTGTCATGTGATGTCGTGCTCTATGTCACGTGATTTATCCAGTACTAATACAATAAGGACACTTATTTCACAGGAGAGATCAAAGAAAAAGAGGCCGCTATGGATGATAAAGTTTACCGCTCGAGTGCCTTTTATAACAATGAATCTGATTAAATATGCATCAGCTAACACTTCATCGACATTTGATCTATAATCTACTACGTGTAGTCATTTTAAAAAAAGTCACCAGTTGTACGAAAACTTGCAAGTACCTACGCCTCAACAAATTCTGTTTGTAATGTAACTATATGCTCGACAGATGTTGTGAGTAATGTCCTCATTTGACTGGAGTTGACTGGAGACTGGAGTTAAATGAACTGAGGTTTTAGCTACGGAAAAGCCTCGCCTAGCCTGTGCCATGAAAAGGCAGTTCATCGAGTGACATCCATTAGAAGATGTCTTTGATCTTGACACCATAGATCCCCGCCTACTCTTATTGACTTGAAGTCGTGGGTTGTGATAATAGAGCTACTGACGTAGAGTTCATTGTCTGCCTGATGTCTCGTCAGACTTGACAGGACAAAAGGTCAAGGAAGCTAGGACACGTGAAAGAAGACTTCTTGTTAATAAACTTACAGGCAACGCATTTTTGGCTCACTTGTGTAACAAAGTGAGTCTATGTAATAACCCTCCGTCGTCTGTCTGTGTGTGTGTGTGTGTGTGTGTGTGTGTGTGTCTGTCTGTCTGTCTGTGTGTGTGTGTGTGTCCGCAGTAAACCTTAACATTGGCATTTTCTCAGAATCTACAAACAGCAGAGGCACCAAACTTGGCATGCTGATAGACAGCCATAAGACCTTTCAAACCATACCATATTGATTGACCTTGACCCAAGGTCAAGGCCACTAAAGCTGTCTGTTTGGAAATATTACATTGGCAATTTCTCAGAATCTAGGAAAGCCAGAGACATCAAACTTTGCATGGTGATAGACATTGACAACACCTTTACTGACATACCTGTATTCAGTGACTTTAAGTCAAGGTCAAGGCCGAACAAGCTGTTTTGCGGAAAACCTTCCAAAACCTTAACATTGGCATTTTCTCAGAAACAATGAACAGCAGAGGCACCAAACTTGGCAGGCTGATAGACAGCCATAAGACCTTTCAAAACATATCATATTGATTGACCTTGACCCAAGGTCAAGGTCACTAAAGCTGTCCGTTTGGAACTTTTGCATTGGCATTTTCTCAGAATCCAGAAAAGCAAGAGACATCAAACTTTGCATGATTATAGATATTGACAACACCTTTACAGACATACCTGTATTCAGTGACTTTGAGTCAAGGTCAAGGCCATACAAGCTGTTTGCAGAAAAGCTTCCAAAACCTTAACATTGGCATTTTCTCAGAAACAATAAGCAGCAGAAACACCAAACCTGGCTTGCTGATAGACAGCAGTAAGACCTCCCAATACATACCATTTTGAATGACCTTGACTGAAGGTCAAGGTCATTAAAGCTGTCTCATTGGAAATTTAAAATTGCCATTTTCTCAGAATCTAGGGGTGTAAGAGGCATCAAACTTTGCATGGTGAGAGACATTGACAAAACCTGTACTGGCATACTTGTATTCAATATCCTTGAGTCAAGGTCAAGGCCATTCAAGACGTTTTGCGGAAACTTTAACGTTAGCATTTTCTTGGAAACAACAAACAGCAGAGGCACCAAACAAAGCACAATGATAGACAGAAATGAGACCTATGCAGACATACCCTTTTGAATGACCTTGACTCAAGGTCAAGGTCATTACAGCTGTCTGCTGTGAAATTTTACATTACCATTTGTAAGGAAACTACAAAACTAGAGCTATCAAAATTGGCGTAATGATATTCATTGATAAGCTCTTACAGATCTCAAACTGTCCTGGGAAAACTGTTATATTGCCATTCTCCGTTTTCTTAGGAACTGTGAACACAAGAGACACCTTACTTCAGGATAGATAGTGATAAGAACTTTACAAACATACTCTTTTGAATGACCTTGACCCATCTCACAAGTGAGCCAAGGAGGCTTTGCTCCTCTAGTTTCTATGGATGCTGCCAGAATGACATTCGGAAATTCGGGCTGCTTCCCCCAGGGGAAGCGCGTCGCCGCGGTGCAGCGACGCCCAATACCTATCCTATATATATATATATATTTTACAATTTTGCTGGGGGATGAAAGCCGGAGATAAGAGAGAAACCCCCGATAAGCAGCCCGGCAGCCAGGAAAAACCGGTATCACATATCACAAGCTCGACCTGGGCTCGAACCCACGCTTCATCGCCATGACACTGGTGACGGCCGTTCAGTAGCGCAGCGGCTAAATCCGACGCGCTACCTACTAGACCACCGCTCACCCCAACAGTTTCCGCTTTGCCACAGAAATCTGCTCCCACCGGTCCGCGCCATTTGACGTCCATAGCTATAACCGTAACCCCTTTTCAAAAATGCACGATTCTCACTCGCACGCAGCAGTCTGTCATCCATGAAGTCTGCGACATTTTCTGGGAGTGTGGTGAATGATTTAGCAGAATTATCGCACTTACGGCTGCCATCGGTATCCGCAGCAGCTGCAGCCAAGACCACATGCAAAGCCTGATGGATCCTGTGGTAATTATGCTCTGTGACATGTATAATGATTTCTCCACGGTGGATGGCGGGTTTATTGGTAAATGTGTTAAGAGAGAAACAGATATAGAAGTTAGCATGTACTAGCATGAACAAAACTTACATGAACCATTTTTAGAGACAATACTATTATTTCAAAGTGTAATCAAAGACATATATATATACTGTTCAAAAAAAGAAACGCATAGTCAATCTGACGTTATTTCATTCGGGGTCAGGGGGAGAGAAACTGACCTAGAACAGGAGGGGGTAGATTCTGGGCGGGGGGGGGGGGGGAGGGGAGGGGAGGGTAGGTACTGGCCCAGGCCAGTTTAAACCCGGTGTAGCTTCTGGCCTAGTCCAGTTTCTACCCGGGTAGATTTCGGCCTAGGCCAGTTCCTGCGGGGTAGATTCTGAACAGGATAGATTCTGGCCTGGTACACCGGGGCAGCAGGGACATGCGTGGGACTTTCAATGCTTGGGTCTTCAGTTTCAAACACGACGAGGTGATGTCGCCCCGTGTCTGATATCACCCTACCTTGGCGGAAAAGGTCGAGAAGTCCCTTATGCAACCAACCAACTAACCAAAGTGAATGGTGTCCAACAAATTCACGTAAAGCTGTCGGAAGTGACTCTCAGGTTTTTTGTGTCCTTTTTAAAACTATTCTTCAAAACTGTATTCTTAATTTCTTATTGTAACGGTTGTCTTATCTGCTTTGCGCTGTTTATCCGAGTTCAGCGCGATGCATCAGCCAAAAAATAAAAGAAATAAATCTAAAGAAAACAAAAGACGATAGAAAGGAATAATAAATGAAGAGACGGATTCTGAATCTGGCAGATTTTAAAGTTTGGTATGCAAACCCTCTTCCTGGTTCCCTTAAAAAGCAAAGAGAGAGAGAGAGAGAGAGAGAGAGAGAGATTTCTTTTAAGGGCAAAAAATTATTGATCAAACCACCCTATTTTCAAACTTGCCGTTGCTACATCGGCATAGGGCATAAAAAGAAATGATCTACCGATTCGACAAATTTTCCTGGAATTGGTTTCCATTGATGGCAAACTGGATTTGAAACAGACCACGATGAGCTCTGCCATTTACACGTGTGGCTCGGCCATCGCCCTGTGCTGGAAATCCAGTGCGGTCAGTCGAAACGTATTAACGACAGAACCATCCCATTTCCATGGTAATATTAGCAGTGCATGGGCTAGCGGGGAAGAGAGTCAAATCCCACCAATGAATACGGAACGAAGTTCGGGGCCAACCATGGTTACTACACTTGCCACCAGGGAACTGCAGGGTTCCTCAGCAGTCACTATGAAAAGCGGTTCAATCTTTCAGAGAGGAAAGAAGCTGTTGAAATCATAGTCCTTTCTCCCACAAAACCCTCACACACAAACACGCACACAGACTCTCTCTCTCTCTCTCTCTCTCTCTCTCTCTCTCTCTTACCCCCCCCCCTCCTTTGTTTTGATGTCTTTTTTTCACTACTCTTTAGTGTAGAATAGCAGGAGAGCTTGTAAGATAGGCAGCAATGCCTAAATGCTCTATCCCGAATGAAAAACGTTTCATCATCATTATCATCATTTCTCTCTCACACACACACGCTCACACGCACACACGCACGCACGCATGCACGCATTCCTCAACTGCAACAACAGCAACACTATAAACCCAACCCCACCAGTTTTGCCTCTCAAAAATGGATGAATTCCTGATCTAAAAATTACCAAGAAAATGCTGCTGGAGGACAACCACAAGAAATAGTTATCAAATTTGTGAAGTTACGGGGAAAAAAAAAAAAAAAAAAAAAACAGCCAGCACCTAGATTCTTTTGTATTGCTTGTTAATGTGTTCTTACTTTCGAAACCCATGCTATCACCGCACCGACCGTTCCTGTTAAAATTGTATTGTCCTTTCCATTTCAGATTCAGCCATTTTAAAATCATTTGCAAAACGGTGAAAAAAAAACAAAAAAAAAACTCTCGCGGAGAAATATCGGAGAGTGGACTCCCTGCCCGGCAATTGATGTCCCCTGGTGACTGCTCCAGTCAGTGGTATAAATATATAATCGACGATAAATGTCGGTGCATTTCTAGAAACGACCATGCCCAGGCGTTCATTTCCAACGACATCTAGAGATCTAGAAAAATGGCTTCAACGCCAAATATTTTTGATAGGCTCTTAGGCTGTTTTTCCGGAAATGGTAGACACGCAGTTATCTGCCACAAATTCTTGCTCTCCCCTACTGGGCAACCACATTCATTATGCATGAAGCTCCGTACAGGAACTGTACCCCTGCGTGCATCCTTGGGTGATGTATTTCACACGATGGGATGATTTCAGGGGATACCTTCGATAAATCAAGTCTTACATAAATCTGCGCATCCCTGTAAAGTGCGCGCAGAGTGCTCGTTCCTGTGCGATGGAGTTGTCGTACCTGGTCACGGCGTGATTCCGTTTAACAATTCATGTTGATACGACACAACGAGGTACATGGCACGCCGAGGTACACTTAAGTGTGCCCGTGCGCACGTTAGCCAAAGTGAGGGTGCACTTTGGAAGAAAGAAAAAGAACAAAAAGCGTTACTGTTATTGTAAGCTGTAGGATTAGGTTGTTTAATTGACGTATGTAATATTACATGCGTTCTCTTTCTACAAAGTAACGCCCTCGTTGTGATTTGATGGCCGTGTTCTGCGTGCATATGTTAACACACACTCATACACACACTCTCTTTCTCTCTCTCTCCTCTTTTTACGGTAGTGTAGCAACGGCAAGTTTGAAAATGGTCTTTGTGTGCCTATAACTTCTTCCGTTGTAAAATAAAGGATCGTTATCATTCTCTCTCTCTCTCTCTCTCTCTCTCTCTTTTCAAAAGCAAGAAGCAACATTAGACATGTTTTTTTTACCAATGTCTTGTTACGTTTCTCTCTCTCTCTCTCTCTCTCTCTCTCTCTCTCTCTGTGTGTGTGTGTGTGTGTGTGTGTGTGTGTGTGGGCGTGTGTGTGAGAGAGAGAGAGATACAGTATTTCAGATGCTCAGATTGATACCTGAAACACGTGTCCTGAAACACGAACGAACCAGACGACCACTACGATTTGTGTGAATCTCGTATCCCCCTAGCGAACTCAAAACAGTAATAAAACTTTAAAACTTGTATCAAAACGAAGTGCTCTTCTACATCCAATCCATTAATTCCGACATAGTACCACTTTGACCTGTCAAAGTCGGACGGGGTCTAGATCCCAGCGGATCTGCTCTGCAGTGCCGACCTCTGTTCCCGTAATGCACATCTATCTCTGAGCAACGGCGACGCCGCGACACCCACCAACGGCAGCCACGGCGAGTGACGGAAACTTTTAAATGGTTCCACTGACTGTTCGGCCCTCATTCAGCGTCACATTTGACGACTTATTTATGGACTAAGCCTCGAGCCAACGACAGGCGCAAATTAATCAAAGTACCGAGGGTTGCACTCCGCCCGTCTCTAACCTCACATTAACTGTCGCGACCCCGAAATTAAACGGTAGGACTCAACAACACTCAGGAGAGTCCCTAACACACAGGGTGTGATCAAAATGGATCCGTGTGTTTCCGGTGCTATCTTCCAAACGTGCAACTCTGGGGAGTCGGGTTGGCGGCGGAATGGTAGAGCGTTGGACTTGTAAAGCTCGGGTCGTGAGTTCGTATCACGCGTGCGGCGAAATATTTGTACTGGCTTTTTTCATCGTTGCTCCGTCTTTGATATCACCCGTATGTGGTGGAAAAGGACGTTCAACCCCTAGACATCCAAAATCGGCTAGCCCAGACCTGCATGCGTTGTCTCCCTTGCCGCAACAAGCACGCCTTTTTCGCGGCAGAGCACAAAGTTGCCACGAAAAATGCATACATGCTGCTGTTCTGTGTATGAATGGGAGACAACTCCCTGAAACAGGGTGAAAATGTACTGTGCTGGTGAATGTGACAGAACTCACCGCTTCTGTGCGCACTGTGAAATACCACGTCGACCACAAAGTTATTCAGAATTGTCTACTTTCCTTGTCACCGGGTATTTTAGTTTTTTTCCTTCTTAGGTATCACTTGTGTCGGCGCAGGTCTCGGCTAGCCGATTTCGGGTCAGTGCAGAGGGTAAGTGTAGTGAAGCCCGATGATACAGAGTTGCCAAACGTAGCCAACGCGGTCATGTGGCGTAATGACCGTGAGGTCGTATGCAGTGTTTACGTGGAGAACCCTGTTCGGCGAGTGTGCTAGTTTGTAACTCTTTTTTTTTTTGTCATGAAAAAGCGTGATTTTCGTGATTTTTTGTATTGTGTAGACCACGGTGCATGTCACGGGGCCGCAACAAGAGGCAAGCTGCCAGTGAAGTTGGAACTTTTTGCGCTGGAGAATGGCAAAAGCGACGCGAGCGTATTTGGATGAAGCGGCTGTCTGGCCTAAACTGGAAGTAGACGTTTTTGTTCGGACAAACATGGAAAACAGCCCATAACGCGCCCTGGAAAACTTACGGCAAAGGCATGTTGTAGCCACATGTCACACGAGAAACACGAGCAAAAACACCATGTTCGCCGTTTGTTCGTACTCCCGTGTGACACCAGCCTTCGTCAAAGTATCAACGGCCTCTTTCTCAGTTCCAAACCAACAGACCGAATTCCGTTGCTGCTACTCCAAAAAAAAAAAAAAAAAACAATGAAACATTGGGTGCTTTTGTTTGAAACCACTCTGTTCCTTCGGTGCCACTTTTGAACCGGAGTCGCACCGGAAACACCCGCTTACATTTTGACTGCACCCTTTCGGTTGCAAGTGTCGTGGATGACTATCCCTTGGTCCAGCGGCAGCGGGCGTTCGGATTAACTACTCCCACCGCTGTCATCTCTGTACCGGCCACCAATCTGTAATGATCATTTCTGATGGTGGCGAACTCTCTGACGAACGAGCCTGGCTCTGTGTCAGGGGACACCACTCTGAAGCCAACAGGGGGCGGTAGGCAACTCTCTGGGAACAATAGATGTACGAGTCATGGCCGTGATGAGATTTCTCTCCTGAACCCATAGCGGTCCGTTCTTTGCAGAATAGCGCTTTTTGTGTCGGGAATTCGTGCATAGCGCGATATGCATCGTCTTGCAGAGGTTGCGGCCGCAACGGCGCATTTGTGAAGAGTGATGTCGTAAAATCTGGACATCATTTTACGTCTTTGGGAGCGAGGAATTCCTGGGGTGACGGTAGATGGGGAGGACACTCCGATACAGTGATAAAATCGCAGGATATATATCTGCGCTTTTTTTGTGTTTTCTTTTTTTTTCCCCCAAACATGCAGAACCGTTCCAGAGCAGTTCGTCAGAACAGTGGCAGTTTCAGAAGTGGATGCTCTCTAAAACATCATGTAGCAACAGACACATAATAATTGTAATAAAACTGCAGGATTTGTTACTGTGCTTTTTGGGGTTTTCCTTCTGAAAGACACCTAGAACTTGTCTTTCTAAACCGTTCTGAAGTAGAATGAACTTTAAGATATTGCTAGAACTTATCTTTTCTAATAGCACTCGGCTAGGAGCCAACAATTTGTGTGGTTTTTGTTGTTGTTGTTGCTGCTGCTGCTGTTGTTGTTTGTTGCTTTCTTGTTGTTGTTGTTTGGTTGTTGTTGTTTGTTTTGTTTTGGATTTTTTTTTGGGGGGGGGGTTGATGTTGGAAGTTTTTGTATCTTTTTTTTTTTTTCGTTGTTGTTGTTGTTGTTGTTGTTGTTTTGGTTTTTTTAACAACGCTCCCATAGAAAACAAAAACAGAAAATATTCACTGTCGAGGAACCCTTTAAAGGCGCTAATGCTTCCATCTCTGAGCTATTGTCTCAGTATCTATCACCACACCGCTTAGACATCTGGACAGTGGAAGCGTCTGTACTGCTGGCACTGGGCCAAAAGAAGTGTACTCGACGACGCGGCGACAACAGTGAGCGCTCCACTAGTTTAACAACACTCATAAAAGTTGAATGCTCGACTGCTTGCGCAAAGTGTAAACAACCTTGTGTCGCATTAAGAGCTGTACTAATCATCAAGATAGAGTATTTCGAGCGTACAGGCACATTCGCGAGCGAAACTGCCCCAAAGCAACAGTTGACTTGGCAATGCGCACAGTGTCAAGTCTGTTTTTCTTGTGTTTATTCATACGATAACCCTAAGAACATCTAAACCTAGAAGATGACGACCGACATTTTACAAGAACTAAAAAGGCGATGGCGTAAGATTCGACCCCTCGACTTCTTTTTTTTTTTCTGGAAATTTCTGCAACCAGCTCTCCAAGAGTTCCTCATTTATACAAAAACACTAAACACAGCAAGAGGAAGCCTATTCTCACGGGCAATTGTTGTACAAGAGAAGGCTTTCAAATGAACCAATAATTGGCCGCGTGCGGTGTGAATGCCGTAGAAACCAATAAAAAGAACAAAAAGGCATCTTGCAGGAGGATCAACACGGCCATTATAGAATCTCGTGTAGGCGAGAAGTCTTGTACGTCTTGACGTTATAGGCTAAAGAAAGAAAAAAAAAACAAAAACATTCCAGGTGTGTGTAGAGTTTCCTCAGCAGGAAAAAATATAAGGGTTGGTAGTTTCTAAGGAGTGTTTGCGTGTGTGTGCGTGCGTGCGTGCGTGCGTGCGTGCATGTGTGTGTGTGTGTGTGTGTGTGTGTGTGTGTGTGTGTGTGTGTGTGTGTGTGTGTGTGTGTGTGTGTGTGAGGGTTTTGTGGGAGAAAGGATTATGATTTCAACAGCTTCTTTTCTCTCTGAAAAATTGAACTGCTTTTCAAAGTGAATGCATGAGAGAGAGAGAGAGAGAGAGAGAGAGAGAGATGAAATGAAACTTTATTTGTCAACGGTAAAAGACATTGGTCCAGTGGTCCAGTTTTCATTCTTGGCGTTACTAATGCTACACACACACACACACACACACACACACACACACACACACACACACACACACACACACACACACACACACTCTCTCTCTCTCTCTCTCTCTCTCTCTCTCTCTCTCTCTCTCTCTCTCTCTCGCTCCCTACTACTACTACTACTACCACTACTACTACTGACGTCCGCTCACACTGCAGACACGACATACAAAAGGAGAGAGAGGGGGGAGGGGAGGTGGTACAATTTGTAGAAATTGTATTTTTGGTGGTTATCTTGCACTCTAATCAGAGGATAATTTATGTCAATGCTTATATCTAAAAAAACTTACAAACTTTAAAATTTTACCTACACTTCACTGCTTCTAGTTTGTATTTCATACATCGGTAACTCCATTCCCATACTGTTGCTGATATCCATGGTTTTATTTATTTATTTATTTATTTGTTTGTTTATTGGGGTGTTTTTTACTTTTTTTTCAGTTTGCTAAACACATAAATAAATAATAATAAAATGGGTACTTAAAGGAAGCCCTCCCTCGCGCAGGAGCTCAGGGCGCCTTACAATCAACACACACTCACTCACCCAGAAACACACACAATATCCCTCCACACATACATTTACTGTGAAGAGGTGGCTTTTCAGATTTGTTTTGAAAGATAGTTTTGTGTCTGCATATCTGATCGAAACTGGGAGATCATTCCAACAAGTCGGACCCTGGAATGAATAACTGCGCTGACCAAAGGTTTTTGTCTTGACATGAGGGACACGGAGTTTCCGAGTGTCAGCAGCAGAACGAAGTTGTCTAGATGGAGTGTAAAGCTGAAGCAAAGAAGACAGATATGGAGGACAGGAAGAGGTGACACAGTTGTACGTAAGGAATGAAATCTTGTATTGAATTCTAGAAGACACAGACAACCAGTGCAGAGTGCGGAGAAGGGGTGTGACGTGATCTGATTTCTTTCCTTCAAGAACTAAGCGAGCGGCAGCATTTTGAACCTTTTGAAGTCTGTATAGGGGGAACTGAGGGCAGCCAGCCAGGAGGGCATTGCAGTAGTCCAGCTTCGACAAGACAAAAGCACAAACAAGAACTTTAGTCGCATCCTCTGTGAGGTAGTGGCGGATTGAGGCAATGCGTCTCAGCTCAATGTAGGCAGACTTACAGACGTTTGCGACCTGATTACTCATTGAGAGGCTGCTGTCCAGAGTTACACTTAAGTTTTTAACATGAGAAGAGAACTGCACTGTGGAACTGCCTATTTCCATAGACTGAGGGAGTGACACTGACCGGGAAATTCTCGGTGAGGCAACAATCATGGCCTCAGTTTTGTCATCATTTAATTTAAGTTTATTTGAGGTCATCCATAGTTTAATGTCTGAGATACACTCCTGAAGACTCTTAACGGTGTCATGAATCTGTTCAGGGGGGGGCACGAATCATGAAGCTGCGTGTCGTCCGCAAAAGCGTGGTACGAGATGAAGAAGCGTCCAATGACCTGGGAGAGCGGCTGGACACACATTAAGAAACATCACAGGCCCAAGACATGATTAGGGTAGAGCAATTTTTTTTTTATCGTGCCTTGCCTTGCCTTGCGAATACATGCAGGTTCCCTTAAACTTCCCATGAGGTTTCCAGTCTTACGCAAACTTGTGATTTATTTCATCAGCCCATGGAAATGGCCAGAACTTGTGGAGTATGTCCCTCTGCTCTGCGCGTATGTATATACAGAGAGAGAGAGAGAGAGAGAGAGAGAGAGAGAGCTGATGTCATCAAGATGTAATTTACCGCAACATAAAACACGAGACGTCTCGTATTTTGCTGTGACCACCTAGACTTCAGCAAAAAAAGCTACAGAAAAAGAAAAACAACTGCGAGTGTGGGTTTTCCGGCTCCTTAACCACCATTTGCTGTTTCTTAAGACATATTCTTTTAGAGGTAAATTTACCACTCGGCTGTAATCCACTGGGAATATTCAATTGTGAGTTTATCAAGATGAAACACTTTGGGTTGTTTTATTTTGCGTGGTTTTTGTTTGTGTTTCACGTGCATATGTCTTGAGAGAGAGAGAGAGAGAGAGAGAGAGAGAGAGAGAGATGGGGGGGGGGGAGGGGCGTACGCACGCACGCACGCACGCACGCACACACACACACACACACACACACACACACACACACACACACACACACACACACACACACACACACACATATTATGATTTTGCAATCATAGATGGGTAGGAGGGCAAGGGGGGGGGGGGAGAGAGAGAGAGGAGAACTCTAGCAATGAGATTCCCTTCATCCATCATTTTCCAGGAAAAAAGCAGTTAGACCCTCGTTCAATGCAACCGTTTTCAAATACAAATGGAAGTCAGCTGCATTCTTAAAAGCCACAAGATTGCTTCGGTTTGCAAAATGCACGTGCACTTTTTGCAACATTTGTATACAGCGACCGGGCTTTGCAACAGCGGAAATGTCGAATTTCTCTGTGCACGGATGTTAATGAAGATGGCGGGGAGTTTTTCTGGTGCTACGTAGATTCAAACTTTTTGACGATGGTTCCTCTTAGGTAAATCCCGCTCCCTGGTAATGGGTGGAATCCACGGAGGGCTCGGAAGCTGGGGCAATTTTCGTTATGCATGATGATGGAGATGAGGATGATGGTAAGATGATGCTATGGAGGTCCGTGTGGTTTGGGACTACGGGACCGGGCCGCATTCCACGCTTCCTGTCATAAATATCCCGGCATTAACCAGGCCCGGGAACTACGAAACCTGCGGTGCCGGCCGTGTAATCATCCACATCATAAGACGTGTCATACCGAGGGAAGCACCCCCCAAAGTCGCACCCGTGAAGTGGGTGAATCTCGACTGTGTGGCAACAGCCTCCCCATTAGGCCCATAGCACACCCGCTCTGGGCAGGAGCCGACCTAGGTAGGAAAAATCCCGCTTGCCTCGGCTGGGACTCGAACCCGGGTCTCCCGGTCCATGGGCCGAAGTGCTAACCACTACACTACGGGGGCCGGTCGTAGTAACGATTTAAAGATGCAAATGCCACCATTTTTCCGTGCTCACAATGTTTTCGTGGTATCCATCATCACACCACTTCTAAGACACCTGGACAGTGACAGCGTCTGTCATGCTGGTACTGAGACACCAGTATGAAATGTATGAAATACAAACTAGAAGCAGTGAAGTGTAGGTAAACACAATTTTAACGGCCACACTCCAGTACAGTCGTAGAATTTGAATGTTCGACAGCTCGTACTAAGTGTAAACAACATTGTATCGCATGAAGAGCTGTACTAATCATGGAGATAGAGTATTTCGAACGTACAGGCGCACTCACGAGCGAAACTGTTCCAAAACATAAGTTGGCTTTGCAAAGATGGAATCAGGCCGTTGGAGTGCAAGTGTACAGATGTGTGAGGTGCTCGTGTTCCAAACATGACTCAACCTGAGAGCTTTTCAATGGAAGACGCTTTCCGCCATTTTGACCATGATGCCCTTGTTGCAGGCGTGCTTGGGTTACACGTCACTAACAGGTTCCGGGGCATGTAGTAACTCTGCTAAATACAGTGCAGATTTTTTGCCCCTTTTAAAAATATGTGTGCAGCGTAAAAAAAATATGGCTGTCTGTCGGCTTTGTAAATAAGTTTCATACCAGGTAATAGTCAAAACAGTGAAAAATGAGACTGGCATATGGACTATTTGTATTCATGCGCGTCTGGCACAAGAGCTAGCAGCGGACGACAGAGGAAATAGGGGTTGGGTGGTCGCTGCTAGCATCGCAAAAAAGTGGAATATTGGAAATTGTTCAAATTTACGCTACACGTGAGTCTTTGGATGCTGTTTTATGTGATTTTTTTTGTGAATTATAAAGCATGTTTATGGTATCATGAGCAGTGTCACGTGTTACAGGAATATCTAGCATTTTCTTCGAAATATGTGTTTTGTAGCCTGTATTTGAAATGTAGATTCCGCTGAACTTTCGTCCTGACGTAGTATTGACAAAAACCTCAAAATTCTCTGAACAGATGGACGGACAGTGGCGTTGGAGGCTTGATCCCCTACAGACAAAACCAACTGACAAAAAGTGTTGGGACCACGAAATTGAATAATCAAGCGATAGCTTTTTTTTTGTTCCCTCTCTGGACACCCCGAAATATTGTCTGGATCGCGACCGCAAAATGAAATGCCGGTTGGCGATCAATTTACGTCATGTCCAATAACATGGACAGCACTTCTACCGCAGAATCTGAGTCCTGATACAGTCTCGGCTCTAGCACGGCCCGGGGCCCAGGGCCCCGGGGTCGGGCCTGAAGCACCCCCGTGGGGAGTGGCAGAATAATTGTCCGTGCTCGGCTGATGAAGGAAACAAGCCAGGAACGGGGTGGGGGATTTGTCCCATGGGATGCATACCGCATTCAATTCCCAA
This sequence comes from Batillaria attramentaria, assembly GCA_018292915.2. Lineage (NCBI taxonomy): Eukaryota > Metazoa > Mollusca > Gastropoda > Batillariidae > Batillaria > Batillaria attramentaria. The sequence continues at coordinate 99,828 of JACVVK020000036.1, read as the reverse complement.
ATAGTTCTGTGGTATTCTGTCCATGTCCGGCGTTGGTGTAATGGTATTGGTGACTGCGAAACAGTCTTAATTGTTTGCGCAGCTTTAAAGGTCTGCAATCGCGACAAATAACCACAAACAGTGTGTTAAAAAAAAACTGACTGTACAAAATGAACAGTCAACTCTGCCACAGTTACAGAGTTTTCAGCGTCCATGAAACCCCTGTAAAAGCCAAGGGCAGCCTGATTTCACACCTCAGTTTGCGTTTTGACACTGAGCGAGAAAGATCGCAGTGCTAGTCTTTTCGTGCAGCACGCGACACCCGCTAGACGCTGTAGCGATGAGTCTCGCTCACTGACCAAAAGCACAGAGAAGTCACTGCAAACTCAAGCTCTGGTTTTATAAGGGTTTCACAAGCGCAGATCGAGTTGTCTACATATGCACACTCGCAGGAGTCACAGTTTAAAAACAAAACAAAAACAAAAAAACCCCACAATGTTTGTGGCTTTTTGTTGAGATCGTAGACCTTTAACCCACATGAGTTAAATAAACACTGACTTACTTAATGCAGAGTATTTTTGCCGAGGTACGCACAGAAAAGTCGACTGCTAGCTTCAGTTGGTTGTCTGCAGGTTTAACTGATCCGTGACGGGAGACTTCGATCAATGCTTCAGTAGTGCATTGCCCACGGCCGGTGTCACAGGATATTTCGGAACCGGGACGAATGGGAACCATTCCGATTTATCCTGGCCTTGGTGGCAGGATTTCTCGGAACCATTCCGATTTATCCTGACTCTAGTGACAGGATATTTGAAAACCACCAGCATATTTCGGAACCGTCTACAAGGTCATTAGCCCACATGAATTTTGTCTGCCAGGTGCGGGATAAATGGGAATGGTTCCGAAATATCCGATTTGTCCTGGTTCCGAAATATTCTACGACACTGGGATAGGTGAACTGGTAGGGTGCTCAAGTCAAGTTTATTTTCCGATCCTTTAGGGGCATTGGAAAAATAGACAGACATATATACGTCACAGCCACCAGTGTCACAATTGTCACATACATGTTAACATAAAGGAACAGTACATGGACTATAATACAAATACACAGATTCACCAAGTACGGCATTCCTTGCAAACAATATTAACAACACACAAATTCTAAGGAAAGGGGAAAATTGAAATTATAGAGAAAATTTGTGTGTGTGTGTGTGATGATGATGATGATGATGATGATGATGTCTTGTAACGCGCTGAAAAAGTCCATGCTCAGCATGCTCGTAGCGCGGGGGGGGGGGGGGGGGAGGTAGGGATGATAAGTTTTTTAAAAAAAACAGGAGAAGGGGGTGGAGTCTGCAGGGGGGGAGGGGGTGTGGGGGGGGGGGGTGGAGTCCGCATCAGAACTTTGAGAAGAGATAGGTCTTCAGGTGGCTCCTGAAGGATTCGGTGGAGGTGCTGGATTTCAGGGAAGGTGGCAGGGCGTTCCACAGAGCAGGAGCAGAACACTTGAAGGAGCTTCTTGGTGGTGTTATCGTGAAACCCAGGAATGGACAGGCGGGGCTGAGATGAGGAACGAAGAGTACGGGATGAAGTATATGAAGGGATGAGCTCAGAGAGATACTGTGGGGACTTTCCACTTGTGTGTGTGTGTGTGTGTGTGTGTGTGTGTGTGTGTGTGTGTGTGTGTGTGTGTGTGTTTTGATCTGTGTGTGTGTGTGTGTGTGTGTGTGTGTGTGTGTGTGTGTGTGTGTGTGTGTGTGTGTGTGAGAGAGAGAGAGAGAGAGAGGTGCTGCACTGCCAATGCTCGAGTCGTCAGCTGGGATCTCTGCTGAGAGTCAAAAACTTGTGCTGGCTTTTTGCTCGTTGCCCCGTCTTTGATGTCACCCTTAGATGCTGGAAAATGACGTTAAATTTCTAAACAACCGATCAACAACCACTGTCGATTCACCCCCTCCGAGCCTATTTTCTCACCCCGGTACTCATATCTCTTTAGGCTTATGACACAAAGGAGACGTTTTTGTTCGGACAAACATTGATAACAATTCAAAACACGCTCTAAAAACAAACAAAAACACACAAACACACCCCCCCCCCCCCCCCCCCCCCCCCAGTGTAGTGGTTAGCACTTCGGATCATGGACCGGGAGACCCGGGTTCGAGTCCCAGCCGAGGCAAGCGGGAGTTTTCCTACCTAGGTCGGCTCCTACCCAAAGCGGGTGTGCTATGGGCCCACACAGCCGAGATTGACCCACTTCACGGGTGCGACTTTGGGGGTGCTTCCCTTGGTATGACACGTCTTTTGATGTGGATGATTACACGGCCGGCACCGCAGGTGTCATAGTTCCCCGGCCTGGTTAATACCGGGATATTTATGACAGGAAGCGTGGAAGGCGGTCCTGTCCCGCAGTCCCAAACCACACGGACCTAAATAGCATCATCTTACCATCATCCTCATCTCCATCATCATGCATAATGAAAATTGCCCCAGCTTCCGAGCCCTCCGTGGATTCCACCCATTACCTGGGAGGAACACCACTGGAACTGACAAAAGAGTTGGGGCAGAAAAAAAAAAAAACAGTTGGGGCAGCAACCCCCCCCCCCCCCAAAAAAAAACAAAAAAAAACAAACAAAAACAAACAAACAAACAAACAAACAAACAAAAAAAACGAAAACACTTAGGGCAAAAGCGTGTTGTAGGTGAATGTCACACGAAAAACACGGAAAAACACCATGTTCGCTGTTTGTTCGGACTAAAACACTCCCCTGCGGCATCAAGCTTACTTACTCATCCGCTTTTGCCTCCTTCCAGAAGCACTTCTATTTTTTTCTGTAATGACTAGACGTTGTGACAAAAATGACCAGCCAAGTTAGTGGTGTATGTTTGTCGTGCCGGCAGTTCAGACTAGACAATCCTCATCTCTGTTCCCGCTAAGTCCTCCCAGCAGACGCCATTGTCTGGCATTTGGTGTCGGGGGAGAAAAATATTCAGTATTTCTCCAGGGCCTGTGGATGGAAATTCTTTTACTTTGTCTCACAGTCAGTCGTCTCAGTTTCCTGTGCTCTTTCTCCCCACCCCCCCCCCCCCCCCCCCCCCACCCCCAGCCCCCCTTTTTCTGGTATATGCTGCTATGCCATCATCGTCTTAACACATTTCTTACCGCGGAAGACTGTCCTGTTGTGTGGACTGGCTCACCGGCCTAAACAGAAAGTAGACGTGCATTACTCCAGTGAGGCCTGAGCGGAAAGGAGACATTCATTTTTGTAAACCCCTGTCAGGTGCGTGCCTTTGAATGGTCTGTGCATGGTAGTAATTGTTTCCAGACTGGTGCATTTTTGGGGTTGACCTTGATGTCTGAGGCTAATACGGACTATATAGGCATTTTGAGGCCCTGTGTATTTGTGTCCTTCGGCCACATCATTATGGTGGCTCAGTCACTGGAGAGTCAGTGCCCCGTTTTCGTAAGACAATTAACTTGAATTAAGCCAGCACAGGGGTGGGTGGGGGTTTGGGAATTTAACGTCTTTTTCCACCTCATGTGGGTGATATCAAAGACGGGGCAACGAAGAAAAAATCAGCACAAATATTTGGCCCCAGCCGAGATTCGAACTCACGACCCGAGCATTGGAAGTCCAACGCTCTATCATTTGGCCACCCCGGCTCCCCAAGCTGGCACAGTGAGAGATATGCAAACCGGTATACAGTATAGGGTGAGCCCGAAAAATCACGCGCTCTTTCGTGTGCAGCACTGCTTGCGAACAGCACACAGGTTACATCAGGACTGAGGTACAGTTTCGGGCTCACGCTAACCTGTACATGAAGTTTATCGCTTAAAGTGATGAGTTCTTGTGAACGCAACTAAATAGAGCTATGTGTTGAACACAAGCATTGACGACATCCATACGTCTCAGGTTTCGTCAGTTGCACATGGTCTACGGGATATTACGTATGATTATTGGTTTTTAATTGATTGCGAAGTTTGTTTGATGTTAACGTTTAATTCTGCTTTATTACTTTTATATTTGATGTCAAGATCTTTAATGACAGTATATTATTGTTATCTTTCTTATATAAGATAGAGCATTATGTGACCTGTTTAGTATAAAAGCAGCCCTGCACAGCGTTCTGGGTTCTTCTTCTTCTTTCATGAATTTGTTCTCCACGCATCTTCTGTTAATAAAGTACTGGAGTTGTATCCTGTTGTATCCCGTGTCTTCTCTGCGAGTGCACCAAGAGAGCGACTTAGAAGGAGTAAAATACAACAGAGTGCCAAGACAATTGTCTGTTTTTACATTTCATTTCTTAAACAGACAATGAAGTATTTTGAATGTAACTGAATTGAGAGGATACACAAACGCCTTGAAAACCGCTTACCGCAGTCTACAACCACAGACCCGGCACACTCTCTTCCTTGTCCTGATCACCATGGGCAACCACCACTCTCCCACCCCACCCTCCCTCTCCCACACCACCACCCAAACCACCACCATCCGGCTGTCATTTCCCAGCAGAGCTGTATTTCATATTCGCGTCTACATCAGACCGACAGTGACGCTGGTGGTGGGGTCTCCATTTGCATTCTTCCTGCTCCGGCGTCCCCTAATGAAGGAAAGAGAGAAATGTGGCCCGCAGGTCAGAAGCCCAGTGCACCAGGGATGATTTACATGTAATCCTGTGCTCGAGCTACTGCTGCTGCTGCTGCTGTTCGCTTCTGGTGTCGCTGCTGTGGTTTCTGGCGCTGACGTTTGGGTTTCTTACTGTTTGGTGGCACGGTACGTCGTGTACCAAAGGTTCTAGATTCGCTGCCAACTCGCAAGTTTGAAACGCGCCGCCAGTGTTAGAAGGTATAAGCGCAGTGCTGAGCTCTGGGCCCGAATAGAAAAGCCGACAATGACAATGACAATGACAATGACACTTTATTTTTTAAGGATGTAAGATAGATAAAGGTACAGCGTCCTTTCTTCTGTCTTGTCCTTGCTACGTTCTACTACACAAACTTTCTCTCTCTCTCTCTCTCTCTCCAAATTCAAGCGGAATAACATCAAGTTGATGGTAAATCGAGATAAAGTCGAGATTAATTTAACCCACGGCTACGGGCCTAAGCCAGACTAGGACAAAAGAAACAAAAAAATATATTAAAAATGAGGCGAAGAAAGGAAGAAATAAATCCTTCTATAACGGCTTAGGCATCTTGCTGGAATGGACCCACTTCCTGATTTAAAAAAAAAAAAATTAAACTTGCAGCTAGTTTAGTTCGAGGTTAGACTCTAACCCGGGGCTAAAATCCCTAAGCTCGACTTCTACATGCGGAGCCTGGTTGCACAGGGCCTCCACCTAAACACATTTTTGAAAATTACTGGCACCAGTGTTTGTGACTCAGTAGTACCGAAATTGGAAGCTTTTACACCTCACTATTATCTGACTACATGTGGGAGGGTGTTTTGTCCGGTTATTTTTCCTCTGTCTGTTGGTATATAGACACCGATTACTTGATGATCTAGTTTCCTTGCATGCTGGTCAACACAGAAGGGTCATCAGTCCACGACGATACGTATGGGTGAGCAGCACGTATCTTTTAGTTGTAACATTCTATTATTCTGTTTTTAGGTTTTACACACACACACACACACACACACACACACACACGCACGCACAGAGAGAGAGAGAGAGAGAGAGAGAGAGAGAAAAAACAATCATGCATCAAAAATCAAATTACAAGTTACATCTGATATACAGTAGCACGCACAGCTCTATTTATCTCCATGGACGTGCCTTTACTGATCGCCAATTATTGACGTCCACTCTTAAAACCCTTACGAGAAAGGAAGAAACAGTGACGTCACTGAATGACGTCAAAGTATATATTATTTTGGAATTGTTACTTTCTTTGAAAAGGTTCCCAAAAAAGCAGTGAAAATGTGTATTTTGGGTTTGTATCACTCACGCCGAGAAAAAATGAAGAAACTGAGAAGCCCGCGGTTGTCATGAAATACTTGTTAGGTCACTACCGCAGGACCAACCTTTTGTCTTTGATAGGTAATACTATAAGTAAATGGCTCCATACAAGTTATGGCCGAAAATCTTTGACGACTGCATTACCAAATGCATTATTTCGGTCTGGGCGACTGGATACGTCATGTAGCATGGCTGAGGCGACATGCTACCCTGTTACTAAAACTGTGCTATATTTATCACGTTACTCTTACTGTTGGTTTTCTGGAACAAAATATCCGAACATCTACCCATTCATACCCATTCATACCATAACTTACTCGAGTGTTAGAAATTGGCCACACTGGAAGCACATCAGATCGTTTGGAGTGCTTCCGTATTGTCTCATACGACAGAACAAGCAGTCCAATATCAGCAATACACTTTCTTACTCACAACATATACCTTCAGGACAAAATTAGTGCATTTTGCCAATACACAATGACCTATCCTATGTTTCCACTATACCCATCTCCAAGAAAATCCTTCAGACAGGAATTCGTGAATGTCCCTGGCAGCCTTTCGGCTGTGGATGATTGCTCGTGTTGTAAATCCCCCCCCCCCCCTTTTTTTTTTTTTTTTGCCGATTCACACTGACCTACATAACTATCTAAGTTTCCACGATACCCAGCGCAAAGGAACATCCTTCAGACATGGACCCAAGATTGTCCCGGGCGGCCGGCGACAGCGGCTGATTCCTCATGTTGTAAATCCCAATCGAGTGCAATCAGGATCTCCTCCAAGATCATGTTACACTGCACTGCAAATGCCAAGGAGGGAAAAAAGCCCTCATTCCTCTGTTCATTTGTATATCAATTCGGCGTCTGGTTCGGGTAAACCTCGGATCTGCTGTTACTTGTAGAGTTCTACCGTACATTGGTAAACGGAACTAAACGCGGTTGGTTTGAGGAGCACGTTGGTTCCTTTTAACATTTACTTGTAGAGTTCTACTGCCATTTGGCAAAAGGGGCTAGGCGCGATTGATCTGAGAATCTCTTGGGTCCCTTTTACGATTTGATGGTGGATTTGTGTAAGTTCCAGACAGCACGAAGGAGACGGGAGGTGTGGGTAAGTAGATATAGCGAGACGTGCACTCACGTCTACTTGATGTAAAATTAAGTTATGTAGTCTGTGTATTGCTGACACAGGCCTGCTTGTTCTACTGTATGAGACAATGCGGAAGCACATAAAAAGATCTGATGTGCTTGCAGTATGGCCAATTTCCAACACTCGAGTAACGTACGGTAGAGTTGGGCAGAAGTTTTGATATTTTGACTTTGTTCTTTTAAGTGTTGCCCATTCCATTTTATCGTGCATTTTTGTCTCACAAATAATGTAACAGAAAACAAACAAACAAACAAATTACAAACAAACAAACAAAAACAAGAAGAAACGCCACACTAACACTGGGCATGTAGCAAGACAACAGACTTCCTTCATGTGGACTGTGAACACAGAGAGACAATGATACCAGTAAGCGCCGTTTGTTCCTCCAGAAAAAGAAGACGAAAAGACTAGAAAAGAGAAAAAGGTATACACGTATAGAAGAAGAAATGACAAGAAGAGAGAAAGAGTTATACAGATATAGAAGAGGAAACGACAAGAAGAGAGAAAGAGTTATACAGATGAAGACGAAAAGACAAGAGGAGAGTAAGAGTTATACACGTAAAGAAGACGAAAAGACAAGAAGAGAGAAAGAGTTATGCACGTAAAGAAGACGAAAAGACAAGAAGAGAGGAAGAGTTATACACGTATAGAAGACGAAAAGACAAGAAGAGAGAAAGAGTTGTACACGTAAAGAAGACGAAAAGACAAGAAGAGAGAAAGAGTTGTACACGTAAAGAAGACGAAAAGACAAGAAGAGAGAAAGAGTTGTACACGTAAAGAAGACGAAAAGACAAGAAGAGAGAAAGAGTTATACACGTAAAGAAGACGAAAAGACAAGAAGAGAGAAAGAGTTATACACGTAAAGAAGACGAAAAGACAAGAAGAGAGGAAGAGTTATACACGTAAAGAAGACGAAAAGACAAGAAGAGAGAAAGAGTTATACACGTAAAGAAGACGAAAAGACAAGAAGAGAGGAAGAGTTGTACACGTAAAGAAGACGAAAAGACAAGAAGAGAGAAAGAGTTATACACGTAAAGAAGACGAAAAGACAAGAAGAGAGGAAGAGTTATACATATATCCATGGCTATCAAATCATTTTTCCCCAGAGAACAAACTCAGTTAACTCCCCCCCCCCCCCCCCCCTGCCAAAACTCTGTTTTCCCCTTGAACACCCTTAGCCGGGCTGCCTCACTTAAATAGGGGAAACCAGGAACGCAACCATATGGCACTAGGTACAGTGGTTGAGCAGCAGACTAACTGACGTGCCTCCCTTGTGCATCAGTTTAGCTATGCTGTGACTTAGCATTTGGCCTTCATCACTGGACTGTGAACGAAATAATATTACCAGACCGGTCTTCATTTTGCGAGTGTAGCTATAGGACAGGTCGACTGGTTCGTTACATTCAACGCTCCAGTTAACGATTCATTCCAAAATGCAAAACCATGTACAGTACCATCCATTGATTTGGTGGCAATAAGCCGAACAAACACAGCGAATTTACCACCAAGCTTCAGCGCAGCCATTAAGTACTTTTCCTCCTCTTTGTATTTTCCTGTATCGGGCGCTATCCCCCATTCACAACCCCTTATGCCAGAAACAAGCATTAGTCATGGCGCGATAAGGTTTCGGCTCATAAAACCATGCACCACGTTTTTCTGGCAGTTGCCAACGGAGCGCATGTTTCTTTTTCCCGCTTGACTTCTGCCCAAGGCTCAGAAGCTGACGCAAGTATGAGGGTGGGTGGGTGGGTGTTTGGGAGTTTAACGTCCTTGTCCGCCACGTAAGGGTGATATCAAAGACGGGGTAACGAGAAAATGGCCAGCACAAATATTTGGCCCCAACCGGGATTCGAACTCACGACCAGAACCAACGCTCTACCATTCGACTATCCCGGCTCCCCCAAGGCTCAGAAGGTGACACAAGTATGAAGGAAGATTCGTAAGGAGGAAGTGTGCTTAAAGAATGTGCTTAAAATTAGAAGTAGATTAATTTGCCATATTTTTTCGGCTGTTGAAAACCTATAGAATTTTATCGAATCTATGGATGGTATACGTTTTCGCATTTTGGAACGAATCCTGTGAGTGGAGGGTTTAAGTTATTTCATGTAAGAAGTTATTTCATGTAAATGGAGTGTTGAATTCAATGAACCCTTGATCTTAGCTACGCCCAAATGATATGCGATTTAATATTGACTTCTTTTTTTTTAATTCCAGTTCCAGATGGTTTTTAAAACGGGCTACTTTAGGAATAGCTACTCCCAAGGTCAGTTCAAGACGGCGAAAAGTCAGGTGCTCTCTGGTGTGCAGTGCGCGGGCCACCTCAGGTTTGAAGTGATTTTTTCTAGCTTAGTTCTGCAGTATTTAATAAATGCTGTGAACTTTCCGTCAAAGAGCTCACCAAAGGCCATTTTAAAGATATATTTTATCTTTGTTTAGCGTTTTATACAGAACAGTGCTACTCATCTCGATGTGTTCCTGGAGAGAGGGGGAGCCGGGGTGGCCGAATGGTAGAGCGTTGGACTTCTAATGCTCGGGACGTGAGTTCGTATATCCCGGCTGGGGCCAAATATTTGTGCTGCATTTTTTCATCGTTGCCCCGTCACACGCATTCTCTCACACTCTGGACATGAAAACATTACAATCACGTGGTGCGAAGGGCCAGCTCAGCAATTCAAGTTTCGGAATTTACACTTGCATTTATTTTTTAAATTTATGGGCTGAACATTTCCAAAGCAGACCACTGGCAGTGCCCAGGCACTGGGCCGTGGACGGAAGTCAAGCCTGAAAAGAAACCATGCGAGAACAGGGTGGCCATTACTGTGGCCCGCTGTCGAGATCCCGTCTTATCAGCTGGCCATATGGAGGTGTCGCACGATTTCTGTTTGCACTGCTCTGGAGTTCGGCTTCTGATGATGATGGAGAGATGTTATAGGTGGGGGTTGTTACCGCGAACTGCCGCTGTTTCTGTGCGTGTTTCTCTGTGTGTGTGTTTCTCTGTGTGTGTGTGTGTGTGTGTGAGCAGGGTTCTGTGATGGTGGCTTTTTCTCTGGCGTTGGCAACCACGGTATTCCAGAGCGAACGACGATAACGTTCCCTTTTCTAGTTTTTCCTGGTCTTGTTACGTTTGTGGAACAGTTCCATTGCATTGTTGATATAGCTGGTTTCATTGTTCGTTGTCGTAAAAATGAACATTACCACAACTCCGGTCACAACGCTACCCGTAACCCTAAACGTTTAATGCAGTCATTCCGATATCTAACCGTAACCTCATTCAACCTAGCTTCCTAACCCAAATCCTCAAGAAATCTGGGGGTTCATGGCTATTAACCAGTATTTCCGATCTTGTTTTCATTATTTTCGGTAAATAATAAGCCCAGACATATTTGTATTGGTTCAAATAAAACTGTCCAAAACCACATGGCGAGGAGTCGAGTCTGGTGTGAGCGCCAGCGACTCCCGAGAGGACTCAGCAGCATCTGGAGTTAAGGGTGGGTGGGCGTTTAGGGGTTTAACGTCCTTTTCCACCACATACGGGTGATCTCAAAGACGGGGCAACGATGAAAAAAAGCCAGCACAAATATTTGGCCCCAGCCGCCGCCGGGATACGAACTCACGACCCGAGCATTAGAGGTCCAACGCTCTACCACTCGGCCACACCGGCTTTCCGGCCTGCTGGACACCTTGCTAGGAAACTATACATGGCAGGCACAGGCTAGACTGAACAGACCCGTGTCTAGCCACGCGTCCGATCACCATAAACAGAAGTAGAGTTGTGACAGACTCCTGTAGTCCAAGCAGACCGGGCGAGACAAGTACTGAAGCAGGCAGAGCCTGGCAGCTGGCTGGCTTGAGTTGCCGCACGACACAGGAAGTGGGCCATATGGGCCACGAGCACCTGCCGCTGCAGCAAGGATGCAGTCTGCAGACTCGACACGAACCCGCTAGATAAGGCAGCTACAGTTATCAGCGACAGCACCCGGCCTGGTGGCTCTGTGGGTTTAACACATTGCGTACTACTCGAGGGCATTTCCCCCTTTTCCCGGTTATCTGCCCATCACGCCTGCTTTTTCATTCCTGTTGCTTGTGTGGTTGTGTGAGATGTCGAGCTTTACTGAACTTTCAGTCTGCTATGCTTTGGCTTGCTTGGACCGGGAAAATGGTCCGTGTGTAACTGACCTGGTACGAAGAGAGTTAAACATTAGTCTCGCTAGTAATGCCACCACAAGTGCGGTGCGAGCGTACCAAAAGGTCCGAAACACGGAAGGACAACAGACAAAATGAATTTTCGTCTAAGACTGAAGCCTTGATAACTGGACAGACTGACACAAGGAGCGGGCCAATTATCTCGATATCATTCTTAGGTAAAATGTAGCACATACCGACCAAGCAGTAGCAGAATGCTAAAATTGAATCGAGTGCAAGTGACTTCAATGCATTTGTCACAGATGGTGTGAATTTATGCGTACAACATTCCATACACAGCTATGCACTGCCATATGTTTTGGTTTTTTGTTGTTGTTGTTCGTTCGTTTGTTTGGTTTTTTGTTGTTGTTCTTGTTGTTTGTTTGGTTTTTTGTTTTGTTTTTTGTTGTTTATTGCAGTTGTTGTTGTTTGGGAGGGGTATGTTTTTTGTTGCTGTTGGTTTTTTTTGGTTGTTGTTGGTGGTGGTGTTTTCTGTTGCTGGTTTTTTTTGTTTTTTTTTTTTTGGGGGGGGGGGATGGTTGTTTTTTGTTTTTTTTTTGGTGTGTGTGTGTGGGGGGGGGGTCCTGGTTGTTGATTTTTCTCAGTATAACACGCTGGCACAACAAACGTATCCATTCGTTTCTGTCAACTGTGCTATAATCACAAGCTGAGTGGGCTGATATATTTTTTCCAGCGCACGCCGCCCCTATTCCCCCCCCCCACTCCCCTCCCCACACACACACCCTACCCCCACCACCCCATCCCCCTCGGAAATGCAAACTAAAGCACATTACGACCGCGGTCGAAAAGAACAACAAATCATAACTGTACCGGTCTAAAGCCAAACTTAATACCGTGCTCAGTAAAGCTACAAAATTATTCATAGCCAAACAGCGACCAGGAGTGTTCAAATAATTGTCTCCCTTGTTTGAGCTCTTTGGAAATTCACACAGAGAAAAACAACGAATATTCGGAAATGGTTTTTGACAACACTCGTGTGTAGTTTGCATTTGTCTGTTGGAGTCTATTAGACTGTACACGAAAATTGCTTGTTGAAACAATTTGGCATTTGCATGTTGGGACGGTTAGTGCATACGCAGGATAGTGGGGTTTGGGAATTGCTGTGTAAACCGGTCTGTTGGTGGCAAAAAAAACACATACGTCTGCAATTTTTCACGTCTGGCAAAACCAGTTCTCTCTCTCTCTCTCTCTCTCTCTCTCTCTCTCTCTCTCTCTCTCTCTCTCTCTCTCTCTGATGATAATGCTATGTTTTCACGTCTGTTGTCCAGTGATAGCAATGGCATCATTTACAGCATATGCATATTTCTGCAATACGCATTTAGACACAGAAGTGACACTTTGAACCAGGTATAACAATTCATATTTTGCTCCTTTCTCATTGCTGTATCCCCCCATACCCCGTGTGTGTGTGTATGTATGTGTGTGTGTGTGTGTGTGTGTGTGTGTGTGTGTGTGTGTGTGTGTGTGTGTGTGTGTGTGTGTGTGTGTGTGTATGTGTGTGTGTGTGTGTGTGTGTGTGTGTATGTGTGTGTGTGTGTGTGTGTGTGTGTGTGTGTGTGTGTGTGTGTGTGTGTGTGTGTGTGTGTGTGTGTGTGGTTGAAAATGATGATGATGATGCATTGTGTTCATGTTTGTTAGTGTAACAAGGATATATAGTAAGAGAGACTTGTGCGTCTATTATCTCATCCTTGGAATATTAGAAAATCTCTCTCTCTCTCTCTCTCTCTCTCTCTCTCTCTCTCTCTCTCTCTCTCTCTCTCTCGAAGTGCAATTCGACACGCTTCATGCATTTTCAGCAATCATCCATCTATCCATGCATTTGCACATTATAAATAAATAAATGAAGAAACAAAAGAGATTTGTTTCTCAAAAGAAAATTAGTTGCTATAACTGATATCGTTTCTCTTTTGTGCATCTCTGATCATGCTGTGGTGGAGCCTATTTTCGTCAGAGCTTTTCTTACTTACACTAACCAGAACCCTGCTTAACACTCAAAATCTCCCAGACTAATCTCGTGCAGTAAAAGACAAATTACGGGTCGATCATTCGTTCGTTCGTGCGTTCGTTCCGTCTCAAGTTGTCGAACTCACAATCTTTACTTCCCCTTGCATTTTCCAGCTATACATCCATCTATACATGGTTTCCTAACTCGCATGCATGCAGTAAATGAATAAAGAATTAAATGTTTCCCAAAAGAAACTGTGTTTGTTTCACTTCTAATTCTTTGCGTCTGCGATCATGCTGTGGCAGAGTCTATTTTCGTCATAACTTCACGTGATTACCCCCCAACAAGAACTCTACTTTACACTCAAAATAGTCTCTCAGATAAATTTGTGCGATAAAAAAAAAACAAAAAAACAAAGGGTCCACCTATTAATGTGTATCTTTCGGCAATTCCGGTAGGGCTTAATATTTGCGAAGACGGTATTTTTATGTGCCCTCTCAGTGGGTGTGTAAGTGGGTGTAGGCGTGTAATATGTGTTGTCAGACTGGGTGGGTGGGTGTTTTGACGTTAATATTTTTTGTCCACCACAAAGGTTATTCCAAGGACGGAGGCAATGGTGAGATGAGAAGAGAAAAAAAAAAACTGTTCAAAACTCTGGCTTTGTCCGGATTCAGATTCGGAATCTGAATTTCGATTGCGAGACCAGTGCTAGAGCGGACAGTCTGAAACCACCCGTGCTGCAATAGAAGCTGCTGGCGTCGTGCTTGTGGATTCATGACCTAAACTTTGGCTGTGGACACAAGTCGCCTGTTTGACATCATGATCGTTAGCTTGCTTTACGTCCTATGGCTTTTGGCCCTTAAGGACAAGTTGTTCCTGGCGTGTGTCTTTGGCTGCTTGGCTAGTTTGACATTGTAAGCAGGCATGGAAGAACGTAGGCAGCATCATAGTCTGTCTTGAGGTATGAGTGTTGTTGTTGTTGTTGTTGTTGTTAGTCCTTGGCTTTTTGCAATAGGCATGGAAGGACTACACCTTTATAGTTTAATGAAAAGACCAAGGGCCTGCTTTAAGGAGTTAAGACAAACGCAAACTTAGATAACCCGATGAAACAAACAAACAACCAGCCAACTGAACAAAAGAAAATGTAATCAGATTGGTCCGGGTAGACAGCAGAAAGACTAGAAGTAATTCGTACATCTTGTAGTCAAATTCCGAAGTAAAGAGAAATTCGGACTGCTGTCACCACCCACCCACCCTCTCACCCCCACCCCCATCCCCCCACCCCCACCCCCACCCTCCCAACCTCACACCCCAACCTTCTTCTGGGAAGGGGGGGGGGGTACTTTGTTTTCCATTCCATTCCATCGGGTTTCAAATGGGATTTACAAGACTAGGCAAGACTGGCACCGTGAACGAATCTGCACGTAAATCTGACTCCATCTGGTGAGGGAAAACATCCTCAACCAAATTCCTGCCCACCAGGGGATAGGAACTTGGTACCTCTGGGTCCGCAGGCCGGACACGTGAACCACTAGACCAAATCCCCTCGTCGCAGACCGCGAACTGTACATTATTCGCCAGTTTCTTACCGGGAGACAGTGTAATGAGGTATAGGCAGAGTGATTACGGCCGTCAGAGGAATTGTAGTGGAGTGATCGGTCCGCTTTCGCTTGCCCTCCCAGGACCTTGCGGCCTGCCCTCCGCGCCAAACAGAGGTGTCGTAAAATCGGTTCAGATGGATCGCGCTGGAATACGTATGTGACGGTAATGAATTGGTCATGACGGTGCGTTATTTCCTTCTGTAATGGCTTTTCTCTGTGTGTGTAGTTGGAGGGGAGGACAGAAGGGTGGGTGGTGGGGAGGGGGAGGGGTAGATGTGTGTGTGTGTGTGTGTGTGTGTGTGTGTGTGTGTGTGTGTGTGTGTGGCTCATGTGATGCTCACTGTTGCGAAATCAGACCCACGACCATCAAGCGTTGAACGCAGAATGCAGCATGGTTACCAAATGAGTGTCTCTCCGCAGCATCTGGCCGTCGTACAACCTGAGCCACCATGGACCCAGTCGTGGGCAGCATCACGTGCAAATAAAAGGAGACAGCACTTAGGTCAAGTGCGGTGAGGCTAATGTGAAAATTATGCATGCATGTACATAGCGTGTCGCGCAAGCACAAGAGAGGGAAGGTGTGTGTGTGTGTGGGGGGGGGGGGGGGGGGGCACAGAAAGAGAGAGAGACAGAGACACGACGACAGAATACAGAATGTAAAGTTTTGAAAACGTGTGAACAATTCAGCCATTTCTTAACGATTTGGAGGACCGGGGAAGATCAGGTGACTGAGTGTGAATGTCTCAGTCGGGAAGTTGGGAATTCGAGTCCCGACAAAACTTGAACAGACCTTTTCTTCAGAACAGTCAGTGGCGGACAGAAGATGCGATACGTCCAACAACCTCTTCATTAGCATGAAGACTTAATAGCTTACACAGCTTAAAACGGGTTAATTCCGTCTTTGCTACGCCAGCTTATCTTTAGGAACAGTTTCGCTCGTGAGTGCGCCTGTACGCTCGAAATGGTGGTGACCGCGTCATCGAGTACGCTTCTGTTGGCTCAGTGCCATCATTACAGACGCCGTCACTGTCCAGGTGTCTAGGTGGTGTCTTAGTGGTGTGATGAAAACAGCTTAGGACGATCTCTGAGCGACAGCTGTAGCCCCTTTAACCAAACCCTCCGTCCCACCCACCCTACAGTTCTCTTGCAAGAAAGTTTTTTTGTTTTTGTTTTTGTTTTGTTTTTTTACTACTTTATTATCCCTTTCGGGAAATTCGGGCTGCTTCCCCTGGGGGAAGCGCGTCGCCGCGGTGCAGCGCCACACAATACCTATCCTTTTTTTTTTTTTTTTTTTTTTACAATTTTGATGGGGAAGGAAAGTCGGAATACCCCCGATGAGCAGCCCAGTAGCCAAGGAAACCGGTATCACATATCACAAGCTCGACCTGGGATCGAACCCTCGCTTCATCGCTTCATGCTACCATTCATATGACCACAGATCGATCAGAGCTTGTTTTCGTGGTATCTACCATCACACCATCACACCACTAGGACACCTGGACAGTGACAGCGTCTGTAATGCTAGCACTGAGTCAACAGAAGCGTAATCAAAAACACGGCGACCACACTGAGCGCTCCAGCGCTCTCAACGGTCGTAGAATTTGAATGTTCGATCGTCCGCACGAAGTGTACACAACGCTGTATCCCCGCGTAAACAAGATTTAGAGCTGTGCTCGTCATCGAGATGGAGTATTCTAAACCGTTTCAAAGCATAAGTTGCCTCAGCAACGATGGAATTAGCCCATGTCAGAGCTTACGGTATTGATAAGCGCCATTTTTTCCCCCAAACAACAGATAGTCCGTCTTCACCAATTCCTAGATGCTGTTGCTGCATCAAACTCCACCCCCATCCCTATCCACCGTCCCCTCCCCTCTCTTCAGAATACCCTGGATCTTTCCTTTCCCTCACTTAATCCTCGTGGCACCAGCTTGTGGCGGGATCGCCAAGCTTTATTTCCCGATCTGCGACTGAATGTTCGCTAGGGCCCGTGCTAGCTGTACGGACATCTGGACAAAAAGCTTTAAGCGCCATGGATTGTTTTAGACGCCTGGGTCTTTTTTCCAAAAGACGGGCAGAGCTAGATCGCGGTTGTACGAGCCTGCCTGGTTATTGAAGGAATCAGATATATATTGCATAAAGCCCTGGCCTCTACGTGCATGCCATTCTCGTCGTCTTTTACCGCGGGCTTAGCCCCTCTCTCCTCATTTATAGGCTCTGTACCACTCAGAATTGGAATCACCTCTGCTACTGCTTGTAAGCCTACTTTGCAACGGTAGTGTGCGGTCTCCATTGCCTGGTGTTTTCTCTGGTACAGATATCTCGTCTCTGTTGTTCTTAGTTTTTTTGTTTTGTTTTGGGTTTGTTGTTGTTGTTTGTTTTTTTTTTTCTTGTCAAGAACAGGATAGTTTATGCAAACATCAGCGTTACTGTGGTTTCGCTGAAATGGTCACTGCAAACAGTTTTGGCGACAGGGTGAGGTCTACGTCACACGGGATACGTTTTAGTCCGGCCAGAGAACACGGCCAAACACGGCGTTTTTCTGTGTTCCTCGTGTGACATACGACTCAACACGCCTTTGCACTATATTTTTTTCCGGCTCATGTTCGAGCCGTGTTCGAGGTTTGTTTGGACTGGAAAGTCTTCCCTGTGGCATCAGCCTAAATCACGTACCTTGGAAGTCGCCACCCAAACTGGGATGCGAAGTGCCCGGTTCAGAGCGACCCAGTACACGCATAATGGGGCGGTCGGTGGTCTAGTGGTTAAGAGACTTGTCACCAATTCGAGAGGTCAGGGGTTCGAGTACCACTCGGGGCAAAGAGTTTTTTCTTCTCGTATGTGGCACCGTTCATTCGGGCCGATCGTTGGGGGTTCTCTCCGGGTACTCCGTTTTCCTCCCCCTCTGCTTTGGAAACGTTCAGCCCACCAGATTTGAAAAATAAATGCAATTCTAAATTCCGAAATTTAAATAGCTGAGCCGACCACGTGACTGTAATGTGTTTATGGCCAGTGTGTGAGAGAATGCGTGTGATTCACGTGAGCGTGCGTGTTGGGTTCAGTTCGCGGCGCTTTGCGCCGATTCATGAAATTGAGTAAAGCGCCTATACAGTACTCATTATTATTATTATTATTATTGACAGGCAGCCAGATTCGCATTGTCAAGTCAGCGCAGCCAATCAAAATGCACCAACATTCAGACTGACAAATCACACTTGATGGAACGTCTGTCGGCGTATGCAGCGGTGCCGGGATAGCCGAATGGTAGAGCGTTGGACTTTCAATGCTCGGGTCGTGAGTTCGCATCCCAGCTTGGGCCAAATATTTGTGCTGGCCTTTTTCTCGTTGCCCCGTCTTTGATACCATACGTACGTGGTGGAAAAGGACGTTAAACTCCCCCAAAAACCCACCCACCCTGTCGGAGTATGCGAGGGTTTTCTGACAGAAGGTCCTATCTCTCTTCTTTCTGTCTGTGTCGACTGCAGGGCCTGCATGTAAAAGTCAGGGTTAGGAAGTTTAGCCCCGGGTCAGAGTCTAACCTCGAACTAAATTAGCTCTAGGGTTAAATTTTCTGGGGTTTTGTTTGTTGTTTGTTTGTTTGTTTGTTTGTTTTTTAAATCAGGAAACGCGTCCATTCCAGCAAGGTGCCTATGCCGTTATAGAAGGATTTCGTCTTTCTTTCTTCGCTTCCTTTTTTTATTTAATTTTGTTTTGGGGTTTTTTGTCCTAGTCTGGGTTAGGCCCGTGGCTGTGGATTAAATTAACCTCGAGTTCTACATACGGGCCCAGAGAACCCCCGCTTTGCTTGACGAAGCTGCCGTGCTGTGCCAAAACACAGAACAGGTTTTATTTCAATTTAGCCAAAAATGTGGGAGTAGAATTGTTTTATCTGGCTTCTTCTCTGCCTGTTTTGAGCCTTTTGGGCATTCAGATCTTTTTCATAACTCGCTGGCAGTCTTTTCCTCTCTGACAGAAATGCTTTGTGCGAATTTTAATCAATCAAACCCAGAACGCTCTAGACCTCGCGTCCAACGCGCCAGCCATCAACAGAGGCATGTTCCTGACAGCGACAACAACAGCCAGCAGCAGAGACAACCTGATTGATTTCCACAGTGTAGTCATACCGATCTCAAGTTCCCAGACTTAAGCTATTGTATCGACATTCCAGTTTTGCCTAGACCTCACCGTCGCGTGATCAAATTGTTCTAATCCACCTCTTCCATCCATTTCCGACCCATTTAACCGACTCGAATTCACCTTAATGTAGGGCCTTGCATTCCCCCCGCGCAAACCATTGTGGCTGGAACGTTTCATTGTCGATGTACGCGATGGGGCAGAAATTTTATTTTGCAACGCCGAACGCGGCATGAATTTGAAACTTTAATTAGAAAAACGCATTACCAGTTTTAGGTTTTTGTAGAACGTTTCCCGTGAGGATGTGAGCTACGTTTTGTTTTGGGTTTTGTTTTGTTTGTTTTTTTCGATTTGAGGTATTTTTTTATTGTTGTTATGGGTTGTCTGACAAATGGATAAAATGTAGACGTAAATATCTTTTTAATGTGGGTCAGGTAGACGGAAAAAAAAGTGATATGTGTTTTGTTAATGAAAAGTGTGTGTGGGGGCTGGGATTGGAAAGGGGGAGGGGGGGGGTAGTGGAGGGGGGGGGGGGGGCGCTGGGAGGGAGGAGTAGGAGCGGAAGAAACTCGGAAGTGAAATTTGAACGAAACCGGTAAAACTAAAAGAAGCCAAGAACGCAGCAGACTGCTTCGTCAGCAAATTTAAAAAAACCGTCAATTTTGCAGTCTCAGAAAAAGTTAGGTTTTAGATAGTTATTTTTATGTGTTTATGTGTTTATGTGTTTGTTGTTGTTGTTGTTGTTGTTCTTGTTGTTGTTGTTGTTGTTCTTGTTGTTGCTGCTGCTGCTGCTGCTGTAGTTTTGACAAAACACAATGCAGGTGAAAACACAACGGACGATTTCTTGTATGCACTGAATATATGATCCTGATAATGTGATATCTCTTTCAAGCTTATGATCGTGAGTTCGTATCCCGGCTGGTGCCAATGATTTGTGCTGGCTTTTTCATCGTTGCCCCGTCTTTGAGATCACCCTTATGTGGTGGAAAAGGACGTTAAACCCCCAAACACCCACCCACCCACCCAGCCTTTCAAGCTTATGCAAAAACCGCATTTTTACTTGAAACTTTCAGACCACTAGAAGCCACTTCAAGCTACTGTTACGCAATATTCGGCGAGGTCTCACGCATAGCGGGTAGACCCACGCCTTACGTAATAGTGGCTGTGTGTCTGTGTTCACGTATACACAGTGAAAAAAAATCAAATGGGTTCTTCTGATTACCTTCATTGTGTTTGCAGAGTTGTATAAGCAACAATATTGCTCTTCTCTGTTTGTGGTGAGGGGAGCCGGGGTGGTCGAATGGTAGAGTGTTGGACTTCTAATGCTCGGGCCGTGAGTTCGATCCCGGCTGGGGTCAAATATTTGTGCTGGCTTTTTCATCGTTGCCCCGTCTTTGCTATCACCCGTATGTGGTGGAAAAGGACGTTAAACACCCAAACACCCACCCACCCACCCACCCTGGTTTTGGTGGATTAGATATTGTAGATTTTGTGGTCACTTGTTTGATGGCACGGACATGCTGGAGCGAGTGTCACAGCGGACCGCAGCCCACAACAACCTCTCCTTCATCGCCAACAGACGTGCAGTGGCTCCTACTGGTGCGCAGTGGCTTGTTCTGTTTAACTAGTCTCTTATCATATAGCGGGCGGGAGTTGGTCGAGCTCTTCAGAGCTATATTATAAAGGTGATGATGAACACGTTCTCATCAAATAATACCCATTAAAGGCTAGTAGATTTTAAGGGGGTGGGGGTGGGGGGGGGGGGGTTGAAGGGGCACACATCTCGTGTAGCTGACAGCGTTTCTAAAAGAAAATTAAGTCTTTGAAGATCATTCCACGGTGAAAATTGTCTATGTAATTCGACGAACACATTAAATTGTACACTTCTTGTTGCAATATTGCCAGTACTATTCACGAAGTAGACACAGA
Organism: Batillaria attramentaria; assembly: GCA_018292915.2. NCBI lineage: Eukaryota > Metazoa > Mollusca > Gastropoda > Batillariidae > Batillaria > Batillaria attramentaria. The sequence continues at coordinate 78,947 of JACVVK020000036.1, read as the reverse complement.
AACGTAGAAAAAGAGATTCAGCAGGCTCTTCGGTTAATCTACCGCAAAAGCAACAACCACAGCATATTTCCAATGTTACTCTGGCTCAAATTTTGCCATTTTTCACCCCAGGCAGTGGTCATCAAGTTCAGTGTAACCAAACTTGAACAAGGCGACGATTTTTGTTTGTTTGTTTTGTTTTTGTTTGTTTGTTTTTGTTTGTTTGTTTTGTTTTTTGTTTTTTGCTTGTTTTGGGGTTGTTGGTTTTTTTTTCTCTCTCTCTTTGGTTTCATTTCCAACTTTTCAATTTGCCGACATTTTTCAATTTCGGTTTTTCCATCATGTGATTAACACACAGCAACTGAGGTCGGTTCTGACATCACATGCCAAAAGCCAGTCCCGATAACTCTGTCGTGATCATTTTGGTAATTGTCGCCCCTTAATACATTCAATTTCCTCTCGCAATCAAACCCAGCCTAAGAGCGCTTATTTGTGGCTCTGGAAATACAATTTTTGCACGTGCTGTTCGTGAACAGCCTCGTAAATAGGACGAGGTGTTTTAGTTTCATGAACCAGGGGTATTTCCACAACACTTTAGTGATGGCAGCGGACATTTATAAGGATCTCCCTTTCAGTTGCACTTGAAACAGAATGCCTGTAATATCAACACAAAATACCATAAATAACAGGACCATTATTTCTGCCTTAGCCGGTGAGACCATTGCATAATTTTACTTGCCCATCGAAAACTAACTCTCTCTCTCTCTCTCTCTCTCTCTCTCTCTCTCACACACACACACACACACACACACACACACACACACACACACACACACACACACACACACACACACACACACACGCACGCACGCACGCACGCACACACACACACAGACACACACACACACACCTGATATGGTTATTCAGACTATACACCAAAATGGACGCTTGCAAGAAACTTTCTTATTTCCGAGATGTAAACGTCTGTTTCAGTATCAGTTTCCAGTAGACGAGAAAACAGTCTTTTTTTCCGAAAGCGATACGTGACGAAATAATTATTAGACTTGGTGGTAGTGAGTTCCAGACTGTCTGTAGACCCAGAGAAAGCAAAACTCATTTTATATTAGAGAGATACAGAGAGAGAGAGAGAGAGAGAGGGGGGGGGGATGAGAAGAGATTTTGCGGTATCGTCACAGTCGTCTATCCGTCAGACGTTATATATATGCGCTAGAAACAGAAGGTAACATAGAGATTTCATTTTACAGCTGCAAAAGCAGTCCAGTTCTCATTCTTGCTTTGCCTAATGCTGCAAAAAGAACATAATAATAATAATAATAATGATGAGAGGCACATGATCCAACAGTGGGCTCTCTGACAATAATAATAATAATAATAATGAGTATTGTATAGGCGTTTTACCCAATTTGATGAATCGGCTCAAAGCGCCGCGAACTGAACCCAACACGCATGCTCACGTAAATCACACACATTCTCTCACACATTGGACATAAACACATTACAATCACATGGTGCGAAGGGTCAGCTCAGCTATTTAAATTTCGGAATTTAGAATTGCATTTATTTTTCAAATTTGATGGGCTGAACATTTCCAAAGCAGAGGGGGAGGAAGCCGGAGTACCCGGAGAGAACCCCCCGACGATCGGCCCGAATGAACGGTGCCACATACCGGAGAAGGGAAAATTCTTTGCCCCGAGTGGGACTCGAACTCCCAACCTCTCGCATTGGTGTCAAGTCTCTTAACCATTAGACCACCGACCGCCCTGATAAGGGAGGTAACTTTCGGAAATTTCCTCCTCCCTCCTCCTCCTCCCTCAGCCCTCCTTCATCCACCCCTTTTCTGGTTTTAAGCTCAGGACGATTTCGACCGGCGGTTTTCCCTTCAGTTTTTTTGTTTGTTTTTTTTCCTTTATTGCCTCACAACAGCCTTTTCAGTCTCTGAGACCGCCCCTTGCATTGTGTAACATTGACTGTCAGCCTTCAACAGCTTTGTCCCAGCAAAGCCACAAAGTGGCAGTGTGGGCGATTACTGGTGTACAATCAATCATTTTCTTATAATCAAGCTTCTGCGGGTGAGACCTATAGAGAATGGAATGAATTTTCCTCCTGTGATATTGAGACGAACGTCTGTTTTCGTGTGGACTGACTCAGGTGACATTAACTGAAGAGTTCTTGTTTTGGGGTCAGCGGACCGAAAAGCCATAAAACGAAGTGCTTGAGGGGTGTTCGAGTGAAATAAAAAGGTACATTCCATTTCGTGTAGTTTCCCGAAACTACAGGATATATGAGACGCGCATGCCCAGAACCGCCATATCGTGTATCGCCATTAAAACGGATTTGATACGCCTTTTTCGTGATGATTGATGTGTTGGTCGGCGATTTGGTATTTTCTTTGAAGCGGTGTAACGAGGCGTACATCCTTCCACCACAATGGACGACTCCACTGCTGTCAATCAAACGGATCGAACCCACAGAATTCAGCCAATCGCGTCCCAGTCGCGGCGTAATGAGCACAACGCATGGTCTGGTCTGGCAAACTCTTTGCCAGACTCTACAACGAGGGGAGCAGATGTAGTTTGATCTGACTGAAACTTAGAAAGAAAGCAGTGAGTCCAATAACGTCATTTTCTTTTTCGGGCTGCTTCCACCCAATACCTATGCTTCCTTTTTTTTTTAACAATTTTGCTGGGGGAGGAAAGCCGGATAACCCGGAGCAGAAACCCCCGATGAGCAGCCCGGCAGCCAGGAAAACCCGGTTTCACATATCACAAGCTTGACCTGGGCTCGAACCCACGCTTCATCGCCGTGACTTTGGTGACGGCCGTTCAGTAGCGCAGCGGCTAAATCCGACGCGCGACCTATTAGACCACCGCTCACCTCATTTGAGGAAAAAGACCATGACGTCTATGGCAGCACCCATACGTGGTGGAAAAGGACGTTAAACTCCCAAACACCCACCCGCCCACCCACCCTCACCATCATCAGTGCAGTCACCACAGCCGTCACCATCAATCCCAATACAAACGCCACCCGTCTTAATTTACGCTCCAAAGGAGTTTCGCCTGTATTATCAACCACTTTGGCAAACGCCAGAAGGAATCAATGCCAGAGCTAATGAGTAGGCGACATCAAGGCCAGCCGAAGCCACGGTCTGAAAACTGAAGGTTTTTCTCTCGCACAGATCCGTGTCCAAACTTGTCCATATGTCAGCATTCATTGTGGAGGGGGGGGGGGGGATTTAACAATCGTATAAATACCCATATTCGCGGAGCATTAGGCTTTGGCACCACGGTCGCAGGCCTGGTCGATCGCCATAAAGCGCTTCGTTAAACACGGCGTCACAACTGATGGAGGTCTAACCGGACGGGGCGCTGGTTGTGCCAGTTTAACGTGATGTTGGGCTCATGAAGGAAATGAGGACGCTGCGAGGTTAATGCATTTTGTACGGCGCACGGTTATCCCATGATTTTGACTCTTTTCGGTTTGGATCCTGTATGCGAAAATCAGGCAAGATTAAAGTTTACTTGGCGGCTCTTGCTGCAGCAAACATGAGTAGGCATATAACCAAAGTCCAACACTCACACACAGCCAATACGGGACAATTTTTTTTTTTTTTTTTTTTTAGTGAGTCTAGTGGTGCACAACCCCAAGTTTACTTGGTAGGTATTATGTTAAATGTCCTTGCACCGTTCACTGACGAAAGTGGGAAGGCTTAGGATACAGAAAAAAAACTAAAATAAAAAAGGTGATTCAAAATAAAGGAGGTCTAACCGGACCGGGGCGGTCGGTGGTCTAGTGGTTAAGAGACTTGTCACCAATGCGAGAGGTGGGGGGTTCGAGTCCCACTCGGGGCAAAGAATTTTTCCTTCTCGTATGTGGCACCGTTCATTCGGGCCGATCGTCGGGGGTTCTCTCCGGGTACTCCGTTTTCCTCCCCCTCTGCTTTGGAAATATTCAGCCCACCAAATTTGAAAAATAAATGTAATTCTAAATTCCGAAATTTAAATAGCTGAGCACCACGTGATTGTAATACGTTTATGTCCAGTGTGTGGGAGAATGCGTGTGATTCACGTGAGCGTGCGTGTTGGGTTCAGTTCGCGGCCCTTTGAGCCGATTCGTGAAATTGGGTAAAGCGCCTATACAATACTCATTATTATGATTATTATTATTATTAAATTCACATTTTCTGTTAGAGTCAATACAATACAATACAATACAATACATCTTTATTATTGTTTTCCAGTCTGTTGTTCTCTGGGTATTTCCTTCTCCCCGGCGGGGAGCCGGGGTGGCCGAATGGTAGAGCGTTGGACTTCTAACGCTCGGGTCGTGAGTTTGTATCCCGGCTGGGGCCAAATATTTGTGCTGGCTTTTACATCGCTGCCCCGTCTTTGATATCTCCATTATGTGGTGGAAAAGGACGTTAAACCCACAAACACCCACCCACTCCTTCTTGGGCATCAGCAATGCTTCCTGCATTTTGTTATGTTTGGGGATTTATTGCTTGTTGGTGAATTTACTTGGGATTTCTTTTTACCGACAAAAAAAAAAATGATAACAAGATGGAGGCAGAGGTGGTGGGAGATAAGAATAAGCCTTACACTTCTATTGTGATTTGGAAAAGGGCCTAAGCGCCTATTCAGTCCTTGCTGTTTAGGTCCTTTTTTTCCAGACGACAGAAGATGGTATTTAAATGTCACAGGGAGAGGAGGGTGGGTGGGTGTTTGGGAGTTTAACGTCCTTTTCCACCACACTCGGGTGATATCAAAGACGGGACAACGAGAAAAAGGCCAGCACAAAACTTTGACCCCAGCCGGGATTCGAACTCAGGACCAAAGCATTGGGAGTCCAACGCTCTACTATTTGGCAGTCCCAGCTCTCCACAGGGAGAGGAAACAATGGCAGGACGATGTTTACATAACATATAATGAACTACGATCATGCTGAAAACAGGAGGGTGGGTGGGTGTTTGGAGGTTTAACGTCCTTTTCCACCACTACGGTTGATATCAAAGACAGGGCAACGATGAAAAAGCCAGCACAAATATCTGGGCCCAGCCGGGATTGGAGCTCAAGACTCGAGCATTAGAAGTCCAACGCTCTACCATTCAGCCACCCCGGTTCCCCGCTGAAAACAGAAAGACGGTGTATCCGGAAAGAATACTCACAGAACTATACTGAGCCAAAAACTGTATAGAACATTATTGGTACTTTCACACTATTTGACAGAAACTAATGTGGTGTCAAAGAAACACCCCTCCTTTTTTTAACTATTGAAGAAAACGAAAGGAAATGTGAACCAAAAAAACAAAAAAAAATCATGACTACCTTCGAAGACACTCAGTGCATGTAAACTTATAAACTGAAGCTATCACTGGAAAGTTCTTTGCAAGTTAAGCGATATATGAGTCTCACTCTGCTCTGAAACACATTTCCCTTAAAACTTTAAACTTTCTTTCGGTTTTCTTTTCTTTCCTTTTTTTTTTTTCTTTCTCTCTCTCTCTGCGTTTTCCCTAAACGAATTCTAACCTCAATGGTCAGATCAATGTTTCGTTACAAGAAAATCTGCTCAGGTTAAAAGCTTGGCTATTAGAACCCAGAGCAAAAGCCTCTCCAAGTAAAGTTTTTGGGATGGGAAACTGGGGGAATGGGGGCATGCAAAATTTCGCAAGAGATTGCTATTTGCTGGCTTGCACACAAAAAGATGTGCAGCCAGCTAAGGAGATTTTCAGTTTCCTCTACGGTTCTTGCAAAGGCGTGTAGTGTGTGTAGTGTGTGTGTGTGTGTGTGTGTGTGTGTGTGTGTGTGTGTGTGTGTGTGTGTGTGTGTGTGTGTGTGTGTGTGTGTGTGTGTGTGTGTGTGTGTGTGTGTGTGTGTGTGTGTGTGTGATGCAAGGGGGGGGGGGGGGGGTGCTGGGAGGTTTTTGAATCTACTTATCTTTATTGTCACATTTATGGGGTTGTGCGCTGTAATGCTGGGTTGTTGTTTTTTTTTGTTTGTTTGTTTGGGTTTTTTTTTTTTGCTTTCCATTTTCAGACTTTTGGTTTGGCTTTAGATAGCGCAGTGTAACTTATGTTGGTGTATATCTGGACGGTTTGGTCTTCAAAAGTACAGTTCTATTAATTGAGTTTCGGCTAGTGTTGCTGTGTTTTGTGAAGGTTTTAAATTTCAAAGGGGTTTTACTCATTCGTTTTATATACACTTATTTTGATTTTGTTTGTTCGTTTGTTTGTTTGTTTGTTGTTTGTTTGTTTGTTTGTTTTGGGGGTTTTTTTGGTGGGGGGGGGGGCTGTTGGAGTGTAAGCATGTTGTTGGTGTTGTATTGGTGTTTTGTTGTCGTTTTTTTTTTTTATTTTTGTCGTTTTTGTTTGCTGTTGTTTTGGTGTTTTGTTGTTGTTGTTGTTTGGTGTTTTGCTGTTTGATTGTTTGTTCGTTTGGTTGTGTTTTTGTT
>JACVVK020000036.1:65000-67500 GCA_018292915.2 Batillaria attramentaria | reverse complement strand
AATCCTATTGTGTTACTCTTGTTTCATGGCGTCTGACGCAGAATGCTTGAATTTTGAAATTTCTGGTTTCTCATTTGTAACAAACCATCTTTTAGTCCGAGTCCCATGAGACCAAAATCACGTTTTCAAATATCCGGACCGAATTCCACTAGATTCACCACTTCCAATAGCGCGAATAGGTTGTTTTTTTTTTTTGTTTAAATAGAAAGGACTGGTGTTTTCGTGGAAATTGCACCAGAAAACTGAAATTTAAAAAAAAGAAAGAAAACAACACGGAAATTATCTTCGACCTGTTTCTTTTGCCTTATTCCCCCGGTACAAACGTATTGCCTCGCTTGCTTTTTTTGTTTTTTTTTTTGTTTTGGCTGCGCATCGCAAATGTCTGTTTAACGCCAGCGACACACTCCAGATGAATTCCCTTGCACGAATGACTCGGGGGGCGGGGGTGAGGGGAGCGGAAGAGGGGGGCACTTCCAGGCAAGCCTCATGGATGGCCTGCGCCTAGGAATCTCAGAGGCAGCCGGAGTACCCGGACAGAACCCCCGACGACCGGCCCGAATGAACGGTGCCACATACGAGAAGGAAAAATTCTTTGCCCCGAGTGGGACTCGAACCCCTGACCTCTCGCATTGGACCACTAGACCACCGACCGCCCCCCGACGGCGACGGTCGACCCGAAGACGGCACGGCATGGCACGTGTGAGCCGAACACACTGGGAAGGTTACAGGTTGTTTGTTTGTTTGTTTGTTTGTTTGTTTGTTTGTTTGTTTGTTTGTTTGTTTGTTTGTTTGTGAGGGGGGGGGGGGAGAGAACAAAATTCTTTTCGAGATTTTTACTCCCAGAGCAAACCCCTCTTGGGAGTAAGTTTGTTGTTCAACACCGGTTCCTCAGTATCAGGGCGGAGTGTTTCTGGCTTAGACAAGGAGCACGTTCACCTCTAAGCTGGAAGTGTCCCCGGAGTAAATGATGCTGTGGAGTTAATCTCGCGTGCGACACGGGCGTGCTAAAGCTAAAAAGCTGATCTCTGTTAAAAGTCCATTCGTCTCCGCAGGGAACGGAGCCCTGGTTATAATCTTCCACACAATACGCGGTAATCCGATGTGCTGTTATTGATTGTGTGAGGTCGCCTTGCGTTAGAGTCGGAGTTCATTCGGTTTGTTTCTAGAAACCGGAAGACGGTTTCTTAAAGTCTATAACGTTTTGTGTTAGTGGTGAGGTCGCATGAGGGCCTTAAAAAGAGGATAATTCCATCTTTGCTAAGTCAGTTTATGTTTTGGAACTGTTTCGCTCGTGAGTGTGTATATCTCATTGAAGATCGCATTTATGACGTTGCTGAAAATAATAACAATAATGAATTGTACTTATATAGCGCAAAATTCTCACAATGCGCGTACTAACGCACTCATACAAATATGCACACACACACACACACACACACACACACACACACAGAGAGAGAGAGAGAGAGAGAGAGCAACTGAATCAGGAGGAGGTAAGTGGGCTTAGTCGAAAGCCTTCTTGTTGTCTACATTTTACGCGGGGGTGGGGGGGGGGGAACATTCAAATTCTACGACTGTTGTTACACTACTGGAGCGCTCAGTGTGGTCGCCGCGTCATCGAGTACGCTTCTGTTGGTTGAGTGCAAGCATTACATACGCTGTCACTGTCCAGGCGTCTAAGTGGGTGTGATGACAGATAACCATGAAAACAGCTCCGGACGGTCTGTGAGCATAATGGTGGTAGTACAGTATACGCCGGTTATAAGAAACTCGAGGGGGGTGAATTTTTTGGTTTCTTATATCCGAGTTTTCTTATATCTGAAAGTCGGATATAAGAAAGTATTTTGAAAAATATTTCTTATAACCGAGTTCAGTGAAAAAAAGGTTTAAAACATTTCTTTTTTCTCAGTTCGTGTATGTTTTGCATTAAATTAAGAAATATCTGGTTTCTCTTAAAGACCTGCACAGAATATATAATTATGTGTAGAGTTAATATACACCAGTGCGCTTGTGTCCTTCAATGTCAGATTTTTTTTTGTTTGAACATGAAAATACTGTTTTTGCTTCCCAACTGTAGCGCTGGCGGTCATGTGGTAAGAAAAAACAAAACAAAAAGAAAAAAAAAAAAAACCAACCAACCAACCAACCAACCAACCAACCAAACAAACAAACAAAAACGAACTAAGGGGAGAGAGAGAGAGAGAGAGAGAATTCCCTTGTATTTATAGGATATATTAAAAGTGCATTATGTATCAACTTTTGATCTATAAAACACTCGTCTCATTAGAGTATGATATGCGATGCTTTCCGTGTCTAATTTGGCTGAAAAAAGCTGCAAATTAGCTTTTTTCTGTTGGGAGGGGGAAGGGGGATGGAGGAAAGATGGACCATGTATATTGTCAAAGAAAGGAATTGATCAACAGTTAGTCTAATACTGATAGTTTTATTCTCCTTAACGCGAGCCCTGTAGACAGAGACAGACATACAGAGAGAGAGAGAG
>JACVVK020000036.1:50000-60000 GCA_018292915.2 Batillaria attramentaria | reverse complement strand
CTGGAACGGTTTGGATCTACACTTTTTTCCCAGACAGACGCTTGTGGCGAAATAGGTACAGAAAAGTGCAGTGAGCTGAAATAATCTCTTGGGGACGGGCTGAGACGGAGACCCGACTACGTGAGAGACGGCGGGGAACGGAAGTTGGCAAATTGCAACGAAGACAGTATCTTACGCAAGCAGCCAGACTCAGCAAGGCGTTGACATGCAAACAAGCTAAAACGGGACACCCTTGAAGAGGAATTCAGGCGGAAAGTTGAGCTCTATTCCTTCACAGAATCTCTTCTACCACCGCTATTGTCGTTTCAGACCCATGGGGCGTCCTTCTCCGACACAGTACCGTAGGGAGAAAAGTTTTGGTCGCTGAAGAGTCTTGCGTTTGACACCACGGATCTGGTTTTGTCTGAGAGGGGTTCCCTGTTGAAGGAGAGAGTGGAGTGGAGTGGTATTTTTGTTGTTTTTCTATCGACATCCAGCTGTTTTCGCGGACCATGCCCTTCTACTTTCACTGAAAGTATTATCGACAGAAGTTTTTTTTTTTTTTTTTTTCCACAACTCTTTGCCGGCTCCAGTGGTGTTCCTTCCTGGTAATGGGTGGAATCCACGGAGGGCTCGGAAGCTGGGGCAATTTTTATTATGCATGATGATGGAGATGAGGATCATCGTAAGATGATGCTATGGAGGTCCGTGTGGTTTGGGACTGCGGGACAGGGCCGCATTCCAAGCTTCCTGTCATAAATATCCCGGCATTAACCAGGCCCGGGAACTACGGTCGGGTAATCATCCACATCATAAGACGTGTCATACCAAAGGAAGCACCCCCAAAGTCGCACCCGTGGAGTGGGTGAAGCTCGGCTGTGTGGCAACAGCCTTCCCACTGGGCCCATAGCACACCCGCTCTGGGTAGGAGCCGACCTAGGTAGGAAAAATCCCGATTGCCTCGGCTGGGACTCGAAGCCGGGTCTCCCGGTCCATAGTCCGAAGTGCTAACCACGAAACTACGGGGGCCGGTTATCGACAGAAGTTTCAGGAGCCGAGAAACAGACTCGCTAACTGGTTCCTTTGGTAAAGCGGCAGGGAACAGTTGTTCGGGTTAATTCCATCTTCGCTAAGCCAACTTATGTTTTGGACAATTTCGCTCGTGAGTGCGCCTGTACGCCTGGTGAACGCCGGGATATTTATGACAGGAAGCGTGGAATGCGGCCCTGTCCCGCAGTCCCAAACCACATGGACCTCCATAGCATCATCTTACCATCATCCTCATCTCCATTATCATGCATAATAAAAATCGCCCCAGCCTTCGAGCCCTCCGTGGATTCCACCCATGACCTGGGAGGAACACCACTGGAGCTGGCAAAAAGAGTTGTGGCAGCAAAAAAAAACAAACAAACAAAACAAAACAAAACATTGAAATTCTACTACTGTTGATACACTACTGGAGCTAGTGCTCAGTGTGGTGGCCACGTCATCGAGTACGCCTTTGTTGTCTCGGTGCCAGCATTGCAGACGCTGTCACTGTCCAGGGGCCTGTTGCACTGGTTGGGTATAACACACTACAGGGGCGCCGGAACCGGGGGGGGGGGGGGGGCAGGAGTATCTTTTTGCCCCCCCCCCCCTGGAAAATCAGGTGACTATGGTAAGAGGGGGGGGGGGGGGCAAAGCCATGGTCTTGCTTCCCCCATTCCCCTACCCCTCCCCCCTCCTACCCCTCTTCCTGCTCTCTCCCTCATCCCACCCAACATAGAACTTAGTTTAGCCGTTGCATGAAATATCAAAACGACTTGGCAGAAAGTCGTCTGACAATCCCCCCCCCCCCCCCCTTTTCACTTTCTTCGGGCAACGTCCTTACGTTCAGTGGCTCACTGGTTCTGTTTTGTCTGTGCAGCATCTGAACAACGCTGCCGCCCCTCCCCCCCCCCCCCCCCCCCCCCGCTTTTCACTTTCACAACGACCTTCCTTTCACTGGCTCTGGCGTTCCCCCCTCTGAGATTCTGCCCCCCCCCCCTCCCCCCCCCCCCCCCCCCCCCCATCTTCCGGCGCCCACTGCACTAGTCCGGACACTAGAGAGGAACCTTTGATGGCATCCTTCCACCATACCTTTCGACGTCACTCTTCGCCTATCAACCGTCGCGAACCCTACGGTCGTCTAGCGAGAGGCTTCTCAAAATTCCCAAGCGCAACCTGAAATCCTTTGGCGAGCGCTCTTTCAGTTTCACCAACCTTTTGGAATTCTCTGCCAGCACATCTGAGAAATGCGCCCACAATGTCTGTTTTTAAGAGCAATCTTAAAACGTTCCTCTTTTGTAAAGCTTTCCAGTGATTTCCCGTGTTAGCAACTAGTCAGTTTCACCAGTGTATGTCTGTCCACTGTATGTAAAAATTAATGTGCGTGAGTGTCGGTGAGTGATTGGCGCATTGAGTTTATTCCATAGAAATGCGCCCTACAAATGCCATTTATTATTATTTATTATTATTAACTAGCGAATGATAAAATTTACGCTTAGAGTCGGGAGGGGAGGGAGGCGGAGTGGGAGGGGGCGGGATAGGGGGGTCAGGGAGGGGGGGGGGGGAGAGGGGGGAATCTTGACGGTTCGTTTCGGCACGGGAACCAGACAGCGTTTTAACGTAACCTTTTGTCTACATCTGATAGTCCCGACGTGACTTGTCTTGAGTCTAGTCCGTTCCAATGCGACAGTCGCTAATCAGTTGACTAGTATAGCGAGCTAACTAAGGCGTTACTGTAGCCAAGCAGTGCAAACGACCCCAGGGCCCGTATGCAGAACTCGAGGTTAATTTAACCCACGGCTACGGGCCTAACCCAGACTAGGACAAAAGAAACCCCAAAACAAAATTAAATAAGAAAGGAAGCGAAGAAAGAAAGACAAAAATCCTTGTATAACGGCATAGACACCTTGCTGGAATGGACCCGCTTCCTGATTTAAAACAAAAACCATAAAATTTAACCTTCGAGCCAGACTATTTCGAGGTTAGACTCTAACCCGGGTCTAAACTCACTAACCCCGACTTTACATGCTGGCCTAGGTGTCTAAGTGGCGTGATGACAGATACTTCGACAACAGCAAGAGCGTGGGACTTCTAATGCTCGGGTCGTGAGTTCGATCCCGGCTGGGGCCAAATATTTGTGCTGGCTTTTTCATCGTTGCCCCGTCTTTGATATCACCCTATGTGGTGGAAAAGGACTTTAAACCCCCAAACACTTACCCACCCTCGACAACAGCAGCACAGTGCAGTTATAACCAAACGCATCAGTGAATGACAGAAATTCCAACAGCAAACGGAATACAGCAGCTTCGGCATGATCCAGCAGGGGTTTCAATGCCTTCAACTCGTAGTCCACGCCAGTGTTTGACCCGTCACACATCCATCAGACCGGCGACTCCATCACTTCAAAAGATGTGGACAAGAAAGACGAATACGTCCTGTCGAGATTTCCATCGCTGGCTTACGAGCAGGGAGCTGTTTCACGCACAAATCATGGCAGTTAAATTTACATTGCCGTGCGAGTCGCGGGTGGGTGGGTGTTTGGGGGTTAACGTCCTTTTCCACCATATACGGGTGATATCAAAGGCGGGGCAACGATGAAAAAGCCAGCACAAATATTTGACCACAGCCGGGATACGAACTCACGACCCGAGCATTAGAAGTCCAACGCTCTACCATTCGGCTACCCCGGCTCCTCTCCATGTGAGTCGCATTGGCGACTCTAGGACTATGGTTTGCCAAACAGTCTGAGTGATAAATGGCTTTTACTGAGTCATTAAAAAAAACTAATTAGTAATATTAGTGACATATTTCATGTGCTTCTTTGTTTGTGTTTTCACGGACGAATTAACGTTGTAGATGTATGGTTTGCAAAATAACCTGAGAGACACAAGGCTACATCGGGGGTTCTCTCCGGGTACTCCGGCTTCCTCCCCCCCTGCTTTGAAATGTTCAGCCCACCATATTTGAAAAATAAATCCAATTCTAAATTTCGAAATTAAAATAGCTGAGCTGACCCTTCGCACCACGTGATAATAATGTGTTTACGTCCAGTGTGTGAGAGAATGCGTGTGATTCACGTGAGCGTGCGTTTTGGGTTCAGTTCGCGGCGCTTTGAGCCGATTCATGCAATTGGGTAAAGCGCCTATACAATGCTCATTATTATTATTATTATTATTACATTAAAGTTGATTAAACCCTTATGTAATTACCAGAAGTACTCTCAGTAAACTCACTGATTTCAGTATTTAGCACACCGTTACTGCCAGTCCACGTTCTATAGCTGGTAGCTATGTAGATACGTGAATGCCGGCTGAGAACTGTAATACGAAGAAATGGAAAAATAAAAATTAACTCCCGGCTTCGGGAAGATCTGCTAAAGAACTAAACCAACGCTGTATATTTGCCAGATCTGGCAACAAGACTACATTGTCAAGATTTAGCTGCCGGCCGAAGACACTAGAAAACCCTTAGACCATGCCTAATCAGTCCATTTTCGGTGACCCCCCCTCCCCACCTGCCATCCCCTTCCAACTCCGCGTCGCATCCTTCTGCCTCTCCCTCCCTCTTCCTCCCTCTTTCTCTCTCTCCCGAAGCGTCTCTCCCCCTTTTGCAAATGGCGGACGGCACGCAAAAGGGACATCACTCTGTAAATGGCCTCTATCAACGGGAGGCTACTTCCCGTTCGCGCATCACTTTACACAATCGCGGCGGAAGTGGCGTAATGGGACGGCGGCCAAAAGCGCCAATAATTTGACTCCGCCGCAGACAGTGACCGGTCTGGGCACCTGTAGACACGCACTCCGCCATCACTCACTCACTCACTCACCCTGACGGAACAGTGAGTGGTGAGGAGGGGAGAGGGTGTGTGTGTGTGGGGGGGGGGGGTGAGGGGGGGGGGTGTCGTGACTGATTGATTGGTGATAAAGTTTGGGGGTGGGGAGGGGGCGTTGATATTGATTGATTGATTGATTGATTGATTGATTGATTGATTGATTGATTGATTGATTGATTGGTGATATAGTTTGGTAGCAGTGGGAGCGGGTAATGATGGCAGGTGACTTTGATTTTCATGATTGATACATTGGTTGGTCGGTTGGTTGTTTTTTTTGTCATTTGTTTGTTTGTTTGTTTGTTTGTTTGTTTGTTTGTTTGTTTGTTTGTTCTTCTTTTACGGGGTCCCAGTAAAAACATTTGAAGATGTTAATAAATTGTGAGGTCGTGTATACACAGCCGTCCTACTTACAATCAAACATAAGAATGTTTCCTTGTGTTTGAGTGTGTACTTTCTGAAGAGTGAAATAGCTGCGATATTAGAGAAGATATAAAATAAAACACCTCTCTCTCTCTCTCTCTCTGGGTTTAGGGTTAGGGTTAGGGCTAGAAGAATAGAAGAAGAAGAGTTGGGGGGAGGGGGAGGGGTCTCTTGTCTTGTCTTTTGTCTTATATTTTGTAGTTAAGCAACGGCAAATTATAAACTGGCACGTGTGCTACAATTTCTACCGTAGAAAAATAACGTTTCGTTGTCATTGTCATTGTCATTGTCATTCTCTCTCTCTCTCTCTGGTCGTGAGTTCGATCCCGGCTGGGGAAACATATTTGTGCTGGCTTTTTCATCGTTGCCCCGTCTTTGATATCACCTTATGTGGTGGAAAAGGACGTTAAACCCCCAAACACCCACCCACTCTCTCTCTCTCTCTCTGTGTGTGTGTGTGTGTGTGTGTGTGTGTGTGTGTGTGTGTGTGTGTGTGTGTGTGTGTGAAGGCTTCGTTATTATGCATGACGCGATCTAGCTGATGCAGTCGGGATTCTGTTGAACTGATCAAGAGTAGCAAAGGCGGATTTGTCTGTCGTTTGCAATCTGTCCACGTATCACATCTCTTATTGTGGGCGTTGTTTCAGAGATCGGAACACAGAAAAATTCTGCTTATAGACGAGGTGTTCTGTGAAGGTGGGCAAGAAACGACAAGAATTTACAGATGATTAGAAGCATCGGCTTATTTTTTTATTTTTTTAAAAAGCCCTGACAGAAAAGAAGAAGAAGAAAGAAGAAAAATGAGAAGAAGAAGGAAAAGAAGAAGAGACACAGGACGCTTACCACCCGGAGACCTCCCCCCCCCCCCCAAAAAAAAAAAAAAGCGGTGACAATGCGTTATGTGGGTGGGTATTTGGGAGTTTAACGTCCTTTTCCACCACGTATGGGTGATATCAAAGACGGGGCGACGAGAAAAAGGCCAGCACAAATATTTGGCCCCAGCCTGGATTCGAACTCACGACCCCAGCATTGAAAGTCCAACTCTCCAACCATTCGGCTATCCCGGCTTCCCCCCACTGCCTTGTGTGAAACCAGCTACTGAAATAAGTAGGGTTCCTGCATATCAAACACACACACACACACACACACACACACACACACACACACACACACACACACACACACACACACACACACACACATTGATACGGGTCAAAGGGGCAGTTGATGGGTCTTTGAGAGATACTCATCCTCAAGGTAGTCCGCTTTAAGACAGATTCACCATAGCTGGTGATTCACATGCACCTAGTTCTATTTCGAACTGCTGATGTGATCGTTTTCGAGCCGTGTTGCGTTTAAAGTAAGTATTTGCGACACCTTAGCAAGAGGGGCACAGTACCGAGATATCAGCCGTCTTGCATTTGGACACCTTAGCAAGAGGGGCACAGTACCGAGATATCCCTGGTCAAGCGTCAAACCCTTTGGAGAGTTCATCGATCCTTCGTACCACGGTAGCAGGCCTCCTCATTTGCATAGTGTCTGTCCCTTGCCCCCGGGAAGTCAAAATGACGAGTCCTTTCACCCGAACACAATGCTGTGCCCTTTTCGTCATTTGCCCCGCGCGCACACCAGGCAAAGAAGCGTCCAATCTGTTCTTGGGGTCGACTGCATGGTGCTAACGTAGGCGTTAGGATCATCATGGCTTTCAGTGTGACTTAGAATGAGCCAATGCCGAACACAATGCTGTGCCCTTTTCGTCATTTGCCCCCGCGCCCAGTCCAGGCAAAGAAGCGGGCGATCTGTTCTTGGGGTCGACTGCATGGTGCTAACGTAGGCGTTAGGATGATTGCTTTAAATGTGACTTAGAATGAGGAAATCCCGAACGCAATGCTGTGCTCTTTTCGGACCATGACTTTAGAAGTGACTTAAAGTCTCTAAGTTCGAATCAGTTCAGATGGGGAAACTGCAGCTTACAAAGGTTTAGTGTTGTTTGCCAAATGAATAGATTTTCATTTTTGGCCACTGTGACCATTTTCGTGACTTTGCGGCTTCTTACTTACTTACTTAGGCCCCTGGCTCCAAGTGGAGCATAGGCCATCGACAACCCTTCGCCATCGCACTCTGTTCTGGGCTATTCTTGCCACTCCAGTCCAGTTGGTCCCCTGTTTATATGGCTCTGCCTCAGTGTCCCGCCTCCAGCTGTTGCGAGGCCGGCTTCTCTTCCTTTTCCCCTGCGGGTTCCATGTCAGGGCTTGGTGTGTGGTGCTGGATGCTGGCTTCCTGAGGGTGTGTCCAGTCCAGCCCCACTTCCTCCGCAGGATCTGCTTGGCCACTGGTTCCTGCCCTGCTCGCTCCCACAGCTCTTCGTTCCGGATCTTCTCTGGCCATCGGATGTTGAAGATGCGCCTCAGACAGGTATTGAGAAATGTCTGGATCTTCTGCTGCATTGTCTTCGTTGT
Organism: Batillaria attramentaria; assembly: GCA_018292915.2. NCBI lineage: Eukaryota > Metazoa > Mollusca > Gastropoda > Batillariidae > Batillaria > Batillaria attramentaria. The sequence continues at coordinate 52,284 of JACVVK020000036.1, read as the reverse complement.
CCTCCATGTTTCGCATCCGTAGAGCAGAACTGACTTCACGTTTGCGGCCTCTAATAGTGGACAAATATGACTGTCTTTGCCCTAACGTTTCTCTGCCTGTACTGCACGTCGGTAGGTCCAAGTTGCTAAAAACAGTACATGGGCTTTGAACCTTCTTCTTCTTCTTCTGCGTTCCCTGTTCTGGACTCCGCCTCAGATGATTAGGTTTGTGGTCTTCATATAAGCAGTGGTCATCAAGAGGTCCGTTTTGCTGCCCCAGAGCCAGTGTGGCTCCGTTCGGCCAGTGTTGTGCCCTTGCTTCTTTGAAAAGGGGGCAGGGCTGCAGAATGTGTTCCGGGGTTTGAGGGGCTGTTCCGCACGGACAGTCTGGTGAGTGTGACAGCCCAAGGCGGCACAGGTGGGCACGCAGTCTGCAGTGTCCAGTTCGTAGTCGGAAGATGGTGGTCTGTTCATGACGCTGGAGCTGTGGCTTTGAACCGATATGTGGCGGAAAATGCCGTTCACCAAAGGATGCAGGCAACCAGCCGACGTTTCCAACTTCTTTTACAAGTGTACACAGTATATCGTTCGAAAATTGGAAGACATCACCATCGCGCACCATTCTGCTCCTGACTGGCAAATAATAATAATAATACATAGCTTTTATAGAGCGCCGTTCTCCAACTTCAGGGACTCGCTGCGCATTAAAGCACGCACACACACACACAGACGGGGCAACGATGAAAAAGCCAGCACAAATATTTGGCCCCAGCCGGGATCGAACCAGACTTAACAGAGGTTTAGCTATCAAAGGCTTGGCGGAAGAGATAGGTTTTCAGATGCGATTTAAACAGAGGCAGTGAAATCATAAACTCTACGACCCCTCCATGCGTGCTCAAAATCTGTGACAATCCAGCACTAGTAGAGGCCTGACGGTACAGTTAAAAGATAGAGGGGTAGGGAAAATGAGACTGTTCCCTGCCATTGAGAGGAGAGGGGTGGGGGAAAAGGGGGGACGGGGGAAGGGAGGGGGAGGGGGGGTCGGGAAAAAGGGCAGAGCACTCTGATAGTACCCTCTCTGGCCATTCCCGCAGAGACTTACTGCCAGCAGAAAACGGCAGAATAAGTGGCACGGGCCGTGGACAGGAGCATTTCCTATGAATAGTCCATGCCCCGTTCGTGTTCTGCAGTCACACAGAGAGAAGTTCGTGCGATTTATGAGGTGCATTGAATCGTATCGACTCGCATCGGAGGCAGGCAGGAACGAGGAACCAAAAAAAAAAAAAAAAGAAAAAAAAAAAACAGAAATGCCACCATCAGTATGCATGAGGGTGCTGCGGAATTGTGGCTTCTGTCTGTAACGATTTTTTTGCTGGTACTATATGCCGCTACGGTGACTCCACTCTCATTGAAAGCTTCAGTTACCAGACGTGTAGAATGCCAGCGCATTTCATCGCGTTGGCTCTATTGTATGACCTACACGAAACATTAAAAGCCATTCCGAGTTGCAACCAACAAAGACAGTTATAAACTGTGGCACAGTTTTGAAATCGCGACGAAAAACCTCAGTTAGTAAATTGTTTGGATGTGTGATTTATGTTACAAAACGTACACAACCAAGCTGTGGTTCGTATAGGTCGGTGGTCTAGTGGTTAAGACTTTGTCACCAACGCGAGAGGACAGGTTCGAGTTCTGCTAGGGGGCGAAGAACTTTTCGTTCTCGTATGTGGCAGCGTTTGTTTGGGCCGATCTTCGTGGGTTCTCTCCGGATACTCCGGCTTCCTTCACCTCTGCTTTGGAAATGTTCAGCCCACAAAAATAAATGCAATTCTAAAATTCCGAAACTCAAATTTTTGAGCTGGCCCTTTGCATGTGAATGTTATAATTACGTTCATGTCCAGTGTCCGAGAAAATGCGTGTGATTCACGTGAGCGTGCGTGTTGGGTTTAGCTCGCGGCGCTTTGAGCCATATATCTGGGATAATGCGCCTATATTGAAGCCATTAGTAACTGTTGTAGAAATAATGGGTTGAACTTTTAACATTTGTCATAATTTGTGTCTGTTTCATCACAGTTTACAGATATTTGCTTACTTGTGTGTTAATTCTTTCATTCTATGGTGTCTGCCAACTTGCGATGTCATTAAGTTCAATCAGTTGTTTGGCTTTTTGTAGCGACTACAGAACAGTTTTTAAGACAGGCAGCAATCTCTAGCAACCCTGACATAATTGATTCTTACTGAGCATCCTCGTAAGTATGGGTCCGGTTGTTATCTACCGAACAATTTACCGAACAGCCTATGGTTA
>JACVVK020000036.1:20000-42500 GCA_018292915.2 Batillaria attramentaria | reverse complement strand
ATACAGTCCCGCTTCCACACAGACAAGAAAAATCTACTTTTCCCAAGCCAGCGAGTCATAGATTATTCTTAACGAAAATCTTGTTGTTTAATGCGAGAGTCTTAATCACAAAATGGAATCTGTCCAAACTCCGAGTCTGCAACTTCACGGGGTGCAGTCAAAATGGACGAAAGTAGTTCTGGTGCTACTCGGCTTCAAAAGTAGCACCGCCAGAAAAGAGTCTTTCCAAACATGTAGCACCAAGTGTTTCCAATTTGAGTAAATAAATAAATAAATAAATTTCATTTATATAGCGCACTTCTCAGATACAGTGACTCATTGCGCTAACACACATCACTCATACACATTCACACTATACAGACAAACACGTCAATCACATCACACAATACAAAGACACATCAGTTGAAAGCCTGTAGCATCAAGTGTTTCCACTTGGACGTGTCAATGTGAAAGTACGGTACCGTTTGTCAGCCATACAATCAATCAATCAATCAATCAATCAATCAATCAATCAATCAATCAATCAATCAATCAATCTTTATTATCCCAGAGGGAAATTTGGGTGTGGTGACAAACAAAACAATAATACACATCAAAATACACATAAGATACTTCATCATAAAAAACTACAATAAAAATAGAGAAGTTTTAATGAATTAAAACAGTCTTGGTATTAAGGCAGACATAATCTAAAATAGCTATTTAAGATTATCACACATTAATCACATTGAAAAATCACGGACTTTATCCTCCACGCCCGCTCCATTTGATCACAGTGTGCGACGGCCAACACACACACACACACACACACACACACACACACACACACACACACACACACACACACACACACACACACACACACACACACACACACACACACACACACACACACACAAACACACACACACCTTTCTACCTCAGGGAATTTAAGATGTTAATGACGCACGGAAATAAAACTATGTTGGGACCTTTTCGTGCGGCACTTTGGAACGCGCAGCCGTCTGTCTGAGGGCAAGACATCAAAGATAGTATTTAAAACAACAACAACTTCGAGTATAGCGTTACTACAATCCAAAACCGCATGAAACGCTCGTATTTCAAACATAATTATGGCTTTAACGTCAGGCCGCCTTCAAAGACTTCAGCGGTACCGCGGTACGCGATTACCTTTGAACAAACGCAAGCGAGAGCACGTAACACCACTTCTGAGAGAACTCCACTGGCTACCAATCCATTTCCGCCTTCAGTATAAAATCTCCATTTTGGCAAATCGTCACTTTGATGGCACCCTTCCACCATACCTTTCCACTTCACTCTTCGCCTATCAACCGTCGCGAACCCTCCGGTCGTCGTCCGAGAGGCTTCTCAAAATTTCCAAACGCAATTTGAAATCTTTTGGCGAGCAATCTTTCAGTTTCGTCGCATCAGCCTTACGGGGCTCCCTGCCTGTATATCTGAGAAATGCGCCCACTCTGTCTTAAAATGTTCCTCTTTTGCAAAGCCTTCCAGTCATTTCCTGTGTAAATTGTCAGTTTCACCAGTGTACGTCTGTCCATCTTTGTAAAATGTGTGAATGTCGCTGAGTGACCGGCGCATTGAGTTTTATTCTAAAGACCGCGGCGGTCGGTGGTCTAGTGGTTAAGAGACTTGTCACCAATGCGAGAGGTAAGGGGTTCGAGTCCCACTCGGGGCAAAGGATTTTTCCTTCTCGTATGTAGCACCGTTCATTCGGGCCGATCGTCGGGGGTTCTCTCTGGGTACTCCGGCTTCCTCCCCCCTCTGCTTTGGAAATGTTCAGCCCACCAAATTTGAAAAAAAAAAAAAAATCCAATTCTAAATTCCGAAATTTAAATAGCTGAGCCGACCCTTACGCACCACGTGATTGTGATGTGTTTATGTCCAGTGTGTGAGAGAATGCGTGTGATTCACGTCAGCGTGCGTGTTTGGGTTCAGTTAGCGGCGCTTTGGGCCGATTCATGAAACTGGGTAAAGCGATTATACAATACTCATTATTACTATTTATTATTATTAAATGCGCCCTACAAACATTATTATTATTATTATTATTATTATTATTATTACATGTATTATGTGAGAGCAGTCACCGTCAAAACTTTTGAAAAGAAGCAGCACTGGACACACTCAAACCCATTTTGACTGCACCACGTGATCTTTAGAATAAAAAGGGAGCGCACCAAAACACGGGAAGTGTTGAAGGACGGAACTGCTGGCAAGAAAACCGCCCGGTGTTCTTGATGACATGCGCGGAGAGATTACGAAACACAGCTCTGGAAAAGCAGCATGATTGTGCAAGAAATTATCCACCTCAGTTTTTGGGCGCGTGCTTCCTTCACTATCGATCGTGTTCTCGGAATTGGCCATTGGATTTGCGAGGATTGCCGGCTAGAACATGCTGTCTCGATTTCCATCAATTTTCCAAAGAGGGCATAGTGCACCAGAGTACTTGAAAGAATAAATCAGCGGCAAAAGCTTTGGCTGTAAACTTGTTTACAAATGCACGAAATTAAAAGGCTACACTGATTATCTCTCTGAGATATGTCAGGGCACTTAAACGTCTAACACTATGGCGATATTAAGTGTATGAGATCTTCCAATTCTCCTTACTTTCTTTTTGCAGAAAAGGACACCAGCTTTTGTTCACGTATGTGACCGTATACCTGTGTCTATGTGTTGAGGGTGATTTGTGTTTGATAGTATTTCTTTATCTGTTTGTACTATTGTAACCCCCCCCCCCACACACACACACACACACACACACACACACACTTTATGCCGCAAGATAGATATAGTCTTTGTTGCTTTGGCGGCTCTATTACCCCTGCCTAGCTGCAAGATGTTCTCTGTTGCTTGTGCGGCTCTCCACGCCCCCTCCACCCCCCTCCCCCCCCCCTCCGCCCCCTTCACCCGCGGGTCGTGAGTTCGAATCCCGGCTGGGACGACATATTTGTGCTGGCCATTTTTTGCCTTGTTGCCCAGTCTTTGATATCACCCGTGGAAAAGGACGTAAAACTCCTAAAGACCCCCCCCCCCCCACCCCCCCACCCCCCATCTCCCCATCCCACCCCATCCCTTGACCCCTCCGCACCCCACCCCTGCCCCTTCCCCCTTTCCCATCACCGTCTCCAGCCATATCCACCTATTTGTCACCGACCATTTGGCGGTGACAAATTTCTCGACGCACGCGCACACACGTGCTCTCCGTCACTTCCGCCTTGTTCCCAGTCCCAAAATGCGCCTTTGCAATTTGCGCAGGACAACTCGCGCAGTAACTACCGTGCACGCAAAGAAGCAATCATGCCATTGGTAGAACTGGCAACCCGTCTCACAACTTACTTCCCCCTACCCCCTGCCTCTAACCCAACCCCCCACCCCCCACCCCCACCCCACTCCCCCGCCATCCTCCTCACCCCGCCGCCCGCAGCACCCCCCGCCTCCTCCCAACCACCGGCTTGGTAGTGGAACTGACAACCTGTCTCACAAGGTTACACAACGGTATTAGGTTCCGGGTCATGGAGTAAGAACTCGGCTAAATATAGTAGAAAATCTTTGCCTCTTTTAAAATTTGTGTGCAGAGTAAAAAATAAAAAAAATGGCAATCTGGTGCTTTTTGTTGGCTTTGTGAACAAGTTTCATGCCAGTTTCACTAGGGTGAATGCAAGGAGGACGTCGAGCAAAAGCAATATGACGCGTGTGACAGTGTCACTTGTCACAACCAAGCTGCCATTTTTTTATTTTTTTTTCGGACTCTGAACGGCAAGTTCAGCTACTTACTGTTGGTGTTGCTAGTAAACTTGCTGTAACAACAGCAAAGTCAGATGGATGGTCCTTCAGATACAACAGAGAGAGAGAGAGAGAGAGAGGGTGGGTGGGTGGGGGGGGGGGTGTTTAACGCCCTTTTCCACCACATACGGGTGATATCAAAGACGGGGCAACGATGAAAAAGCCAGCACAAACATTTGGCTCCAGCCGGGATGCGAACTCACGACCCGAGCATGAGAAGTCCAACGCTCTACCATTCGCATGTTATGTTTGTTGGTTGGTTGGTGGTGCGTTTTTTTGTTGTTGTTTTTTCGTATTTGTGTAAAAAAAATTTAAAAAATGGCAATCTGGTGCTTTTTGTTGGCTTTGTGAACAAGTTTCATGCCAGGTAATAGAAAAGTTAGGGGAAAATGAGGCTGGCTTGTGGACTTGTATTTGTATTCATGCGCGGCTGGCACAGGAGCCAGCAGACGACCGTGGAATGAGGGGGTATGTGGTCGCTGCCAACACTGCCAGAAAACGGAATATTGGAATTTGTTGAAATTTACTCTACACATGAGTCTATGGCTGCCTGATTTTTCTGAATTGTTTTGGTGAATTTTAAAGCATTTCTAGGGTGTCATCTGCAACGTTATGTGTAAGAGGAATATATAGCGTTTTCCTCCAGATTTGCATCTATGTTACGTAGCCCGACTTACTCCCCCTCCCCTCCCCTTTCCAACTTCTACATCCCCTCCCTCCCCCCCTTCCCTCCCCTCCCTTCCCTCCCCTCCCCTCCCTTCCCTCCCCTCCCTCCCCCTCCCCTCCCTTCCCTCCCCTCCCTTCCCTCCCCTCCCTTCCCTCCCAATTGTTCATAGTTATTCCTTTTCCCCCTACTCCCAACCCCCTCCCCCTGCTTCCCTTCCAATCCCCCCCCACCCCCCATTTCATCCCCCATTATCCAGCCACGAGGGTGAATGCAAGGAGGACGTCGAGCAAAAGCATGGTGATAACAAAGACGGGGCAACGATGAAAAAGCCAGCACAAATATTTGGCTCCAGCCGGGATACTAACTCACGACCCGAGCATTAGAAGTCCAACGCTCTACCACTCGGCCACCCCGGCTCCCCGAGAGAGAGAGAGAGAGAGAGAGTCATAAAGGTCACATTTTATGTTTGCTGGTTGGTTGGTGGTGCGTTGTCTGTTTTTTTTTTGTTTTCGTATTTGTGTTTGTGTGTTTTGTTTTATTTTTGTGTTTTTGTTTGTTTTTGTTTTTTTTTTTGTGGGGACGTTGTTGTTGTTGTTGTTGCTGTTGTTGTTGTTGGTGGTGGTGGTGGTGTGTGTGTGTGTGTGTGTGTGCGCGTGCGTGCGTGCGTGCGTGCGTGCGTGCGTGTGTGTGTGTGTGTGTGTGTGTGTGTGTGTGTGTGTGTGTGTGTGTGTGTGTGTGTGTGTGTGTGTTGCTTTTTAAGTTGTTTCTCTATAGAGAAACAACTTTATGAGACGGGGCAGATTTTGCTGCGCGCAGCAGCAAGTTTCAGTGATACAAAACAAGACTGTGACGTTTCTCCACACAATACATACTTTCACGCACATAGTGACGTAACGAAACCTGCGTCATAGACACTTGACGTGCACACTATGCTGCTGCGTTCTTTTTGGCGGGAGTTGTGAGACGTGTGTGTGTGTGTGTGTGTGTGTGTGTGTGTGTGTGTGTGTGTGTGTGTGTGTGTGTGTGTGTGTGTGTGTGTGGACGGATGTAATGATGGCTATCTCCTTAACCACCTCGATGGAGGCCTTGTTACTTTGAGATAAAATAGGAAATCACCTTCTCCAGAGCTACCTTTCACGATTTTTAGCCTGCCGCATTTTCAGAAGAGTTATCGCCGATTTTAAAAAATCGGTCATGTTACGAATTTTTTAGAAAAAGTTGTTCAAATTCCTTCATTTTCTAGACTTTGGAAGTTCACCCAATAACACTGCCTGTATTCGTTCTACAGCTCTGTAGCTCTGACTGGTTTTGTGTAAAAAAAAAAATTCCGAGGTAGGGGTGGTTTGCACATAAGATCAAATATCCGTGAAAAGACTACTGCAAATTACTTATCATCCCGGCGTTTTTGTCTAGTGTGACAACTGCACATATGACAGGAACTACTGCACCATTATAGCTTTAGCATTTACAATAACTAAACTTTTAGATAAACATAACTTTTTTCAAGTTTCTGCGAGAAGCACCGGTCAAAAGAGTTCCAAATTTTCGATTTCATAAGTACAATCCAAGGTATTCTAGTCCATGTTTCACCAGCCCTCTAGATCTTCCAGATTTTATGTAAAAATTAATTCAGCCAGGGAAGTCACAAAAGCAACAGGGAAATCACAAGACATGCACAAGCATCATCTGTCATACCACCAGTGTGAAGCTGACGTCAAACGCTTAGTTCACAGATAAAATAAGCAAGTATCGTCACTGCCTCCGACATTTCACCAGCCCTCTAGATCTTCCAGATTTCATGTGAAAAATAATTCAATCGGGGAAGCCACAAAGCCAACAGGGAAATCACAAGACATAAACAAGCTTCCTCAGACGATCGCAGTGCTAGAGGCTGACGTCAAAATGTTTAGTTCGCGGAATTGACGTCATCTCTCTCTCTCTGTGTATGACGACCTGCCTGAGGCTGGCGTCAAATGTTTAGTTCACGGAACTGACATCTCTCTCTCTCTCTCTCTCTCTCTCTCTCTCTCTCTCTCTCTCTCTCTCTCTCTCTGGGGAGCCAGGGTGGCCGAATGGTAGAGCGTTGGACTTTCAATGCTCGGGTCGAGAGTTCGAATCCCGGCTTGGGCCAAATATTTGTGCTGGCCTTTCTCTCGTTGCCCCGTCTTTGATATCACCCTTACGTGGTGGAAAAGGACGTTAAACTCCTAAACACCCACCCACTCTCTCTCTCCCTCTCTCTCTCTCTCTCTCTCTCTCTCTCTCTCCCCCCACCCGGCCCCACCCCCAGTCACGTGAGTAATCGGTCGAGGTCGTAGAGGATCTAGTGTCATTGATAGAACTTGGAGAGGGGAGAACCGGCAACAATAATAACAAAACAGACAAAAAAATGAAATTTGGAGAAACAACTTTGTAGGACGGGGCCGTTCCTCCTTGTTGTTGTTGTTTTTGTGTCTGTGAGTTGTTTGCTTTGTTGTTGATTTGTGGGGTTATGTTGGTTTTATTCTGTTGGTTGTTTAGTTTGTTGATCGCATCAGATGCAGGACAACTCAAAAAACATTGCCATTGTTCTACTCCTTCAAGGAAACTTCAAAAGACAAGGATTCCAAGCAAACAATATGCACCCTACCATCGTCCACGACGAGCTTTGCCAAGAATAACTAATGCTAAGGGTCCCACAATACCAAGGGAGACTCTTCCGATATGATATGAGTGGCGGTGCCAGAGAAATGGCCAAACGATTCCTTCGTCTGTCAGAATGTCATCCAAACGTGACACAAGATGGTAGATGGTAATCGCTGGCCAAATATGGAAATGTTCCAGACGAGACGCTAGTAATCGAGGCTTCTGTTCTCTTTCTCTTTCCCTTGGTTCCCGTGAAATATAACTCGGGGTTCAGACAAGATGGCGGATGTTTTCCTGCCGCTTCATCGAGTCAAGACGATTGCTTAATAAGAATAATAATATGTATATAGCGCTATAACCTGTTAGTTAATAACAGTTTTTAAAAAAAGTGAACAGGAAGAAATATACATCTTCAAAAATTTACAAAAGCCGTAAGGTCAGAGGACACACACACACACACACACACACACACACACACACACACACACACACACACACACACACACACACACACACACACACACACACACACACGATGCAAACCAGAAAAGTCAGGTGGTGTTATGGGCAGAAAACAGGCGGGTTTTCAGGTTTTGCTTGAAAGTTTCAAGGGAGGGTGCTTGGCAGAGTGAAAGAGGGAGAGAATTCCAGGCTAAAGGACCAGCACAGTAGAGTGCTATAGCGCATTCAAATAAAACAAAGTATTTGCTGCTGACTTGTGTACAGATTACAGACCACCTGTAGCCATGCTGGCTGAATGTATACATATATCATTATGTATGTTTACACATATATGCCTGTACCCCCTGATGGGGTTTCTGGAAATAAAGAAACTGAAACTGAAATAATCGAATTTTTTCTCTTTGCACTCCGTCTGTCACACAATCTTTCTGTTTTGAATGTTGATACTGATAATGCTGATGCGTGGAAGAGAGGGCTTTTCAATTCATTTCAAAATACTGCATTCATCTCTTGGGGCAGTTACAATGCCGGGACGAAGTGCCATTTCAGATTTCAAATACAAATACAGAGGTTGAAATCTGAGCCAGAATCCTACATTTCTAATTCCAGGTATGAGAAAACACTATCCAAACGTCTCTGTCGACCCCAGATCAAAGAACAGCCGGCGGATAAGTGGGTGGGAGTGGGGGTGGGGGGGGGGGGGGAGTGGAAGGGGGGGGGGGGGAGTGGAGGGGGGGGGGGGGGGAATACAGAGCGAAACACGTCTGTGTCGACTTTTGAACGCATTTCATAGCTGAGCTGTATTATTCAATTTTAGTGTGTCTAATGGCCTACATGTGTTTTGTTTGTTTGGTTGGGTTTTTTCTTTCTTTCTTTCTTTCTTTCTTTCTTTCTTTCTTTCTTTCTTTCTGTCTGTCTTTCTTTCTCTGGTTTTTCTTACTTTCTTTCTTTCTTTCTTTCAAAAAGCCAACGATGAAAACGCGTGCGCACTAAAAAAAATGTAAAGACGCTTTCACACTCATATTTCATTTTCAAGCTGCACCAGAAAGCAGCCATCGACAAAGCTTTTGAATGAAGTAGCACCGAAATCACTCCCTCCCATCTTCATTACACCCCTATGCCTGTGCGGTATAATTCATTCAGAACATGTTGCACCGCGCACTGCCCCCCTGGCCGGCTTGAAAAGAAAATCATGACAGATTCCGGCAATCGAGAGCGGCCTGTATGGAAATCAGGATGTTTCTTAGGTTTCCAATGAATGACGAAGTCTCTCGGGGAAGGACGTATTCTGTATGCAGCGCGCCATCGGTCGGTCGTGGAGAGAAGCATCGCCCATCTGATGGTGCAGTAAAGTTCAGGCGTGTGTGGCTTTTAGGTCGTTGGCCAGCCTAGGCAGGCCGTCTTTGAAAGACACACACACATAATTATGTTTGGAACTCGCCTGCCGGTCGAAATTCGTGATCTTCCCACACTGTTCAATTTCAAATCGAACCTGAAAACCCACCTCTTCCGTTGGGCCTTTTACATTTTAGTAGTCTGCCATTGTTTCAGTGCCTTTGTCTGTAATTGTATATCTGCATCAGGCTGGTGTGTGTGTGTGTGTGTGTGTGTGTGTGTGTGTGTGTGTGTGTGTGTGTGTGTGTGTGTGTGTGTGTGTGTGTGTGTGTCTGAAAAATATATATATACATGGTCCTAACATACTCTTTCACTCTCACATACACACAGCTGCAGGCATATAATAATATACATGGTCCTAAAATACTCAGTCTTTCAACAACACACACACACACAGCTGCATGCATATATGCATGGTCCTAAAATACTCTTTCACCAACACACACAGCTGTATATATGCATGGTCCTAAAATACTCTTTCACCAACACACACAGCTGTATATATGCATGGTCCTAAAATACTCTTTCACCAACACACACAGCTGTATATATGCATGGTCCTATAATACTCTTTCACCAACACACACAGCTGTATATATGCATGGTCCTATAATACTCTTTCACCAACACACACACACACAGCTGCAGGCATATACACATGGTCCTAAAATACTCTTTCACTCACACACACAGCTGCAGGCATATACACATGGTCCTAAAATACTCTTTCACTCAGACACATACAGCTGCATGCATATATACATGGTCCTAAAATACTCTTTCACTCACACACACAGCTGCATGCATATATACATGGTCCTAAAATACTCTTTCACTCAGACACGTACAGCTGCATGCATATATACATGGCTCTTAAATACTCTTTCACCAACACACACACAGCTGCAGGCACACACACATGGTCCTAAAAAAAACCAAAAAAAAACCTCTTTTACTCAGACACATACAGCTGCATGCATATACATGGTCCTTAAATACTCTTTCACTCAAACACACACATCTGCACGCATACTAATTCACCAACACACACACTGGCAGCTGCATGCATATGCATAGTCCCTACATACTCTTTCACTCAAACACACACAGCTGCATGACCATACATGAGACGGGAACAAGTGAAAAGTTCAAATTAAAAAAAAAAAAAAAAGTAGTGCTACGAGCCTCAGAGAGACGAGTTCCGCTTTGCTGGCGAGAGGCTTGTATGCCCGGCATTCTGTAACCAGCGCCGGCCGAAGCAATGCGCTTAAGGGGGAGCAACTGCTAACACTGATTCCAGGACGATATTTAAAATTAGTTCCCTTGTATTGCAACTTGGAAACGATTTTTTTTTCTTTCTGCTTGTTTCTGTTTGTTGGCGTTTCTGTTGTTGTTATACATGCTGTTTTGTTGTTGTTGTTGTTATTGTTGCTGGTTTTCCTTTTTGTCGTTTTTGTTGCTGTTGTCCATGCTGCTTTGTTATTGTTGTTGCTGTTCATGCTGTTTTGTTGTTGTTGCGGTCGTCGTCGTTATTGTTGCTGGTTTTCCTTTTGTTGTTGTTGCTGCTGTCGTTGTTGTTATTGTTGCTGGTTTTCCTTTTGTTGTTGTTGTTGTTGTTGTTTGTTCCGTCAATGCTGCTTTTTATTTTTCTTTAATGTGTCTTCCCTCCAGTCTCTCTAAGGTGAGATTTTGTTTTCAAAATTTTTATAACATGCCTGAATTGGTGCACAAAATTAATACACACATAACTGTAATAGAGTTAATACACGATGAACAACGGAATTTCTTTCTTATTTATTTGGGAAGTTACCATACTTACAATGAGTGACAAATGACAAACAAATACAACAACAACAACAACAACAACAACAAAATCCCGCCATTCAAAAACCGTTGAAGTCGACCACGCCTGAAGATTTGTAGTAATTGTTGTTTTGACAAAATTGTGGAACCGGCAGTGAAAAATGGCGGAAGTTGGCCACGCCTGATTTTTGGCGAAATTGCGTAATTCAAAGAGCAAACTTTCCGTAAGTCGGTATTTTGGGTGGAACGCTAAGAAAAAACATTTGCGTGAGTCGCTTAAATTGCTACTATTTTTAAAATTCAACTTACTATGATAAACGAAACTGTCACATCAAATAAAGAAACGGTTGTGATTTGTCCAGTAAAATTTCTTCTCGATATGGTAAGAAACACATAAATCAGGTTTTTTTTCTTCACTTGAAAAGTGAGGAAAATTGACCCGCAATTTTTCCGTGTGAACGATGAAATGGCTTCTCCGGATAGGAAGCAACCAAGATTACCCAAAAAGAATGACAAAGCAGAATATGTATATGCAGTAAGAAATAAATATCCATGTTTCTATCATTACTTCCAGGCTTCAATGCTAGTTTTGACAGCTTCATTCCCATTGCCGACAGAGCGTCCTCGGCCGAGCTTTTGAAAGCCGCACAGCCTGCGTCCCAACGCCATCACCAAGCAGACGACAAAGTCCAGTATCTCCGCCAACGTCAGCACGCTCGCCCCTAAGAAGAACCCCATGTTTCCTCCCAAAGTACCTGACAACAGACAGGCAAAACCAAGGCGTCACTTTGAAAAAATAAGAGCCCCATGTTTCCTCCCAAAGTTCCTGACAATAGTCAGACAAAACCAAGGCCTCACTTTGAAAGTATAAGAGCCCCATATTTCCTCCCAAAGTACCTGACAACAGACAGGCAAAACTAAGGCGTCACTTTGAAAAAAAAATAAGAGCCCGCTGTTTCCTCCAAAAGTTCCTGACAATTGGTTCGTCCAGTTACACGCTGAGAGAGTGTGTTTTAGTGTTTTAGTGCTGTCTCTTTTCTAAAAGCCACTTTTGTCACAGTGCGAACTGTCTAATTGTCGGTCGGTGGTCATTTTGCATAGCATTCCTTATTATGCTTTGAGTGGCGAGTCAAAAGAACTCCTACTATAGAAGGGGGGTGTTGGGTGGGTGTTTGGGGGTTTAACGTCCTTTTTCCACCACATACGGGTGATATCAAAGACGGGGCAACGATGAAAAAGCCAGCACAAATATTTGGCCCCAGCCGGGATACGAACTCACGACCCGAGCATTAGAAAACCAACGCTCTACCATTCGGCCACCCCGGCTCCCACTGCTATAGAAGGACCACAATACATTCAAAATGAAGGAAATGACGTCACGCACCCATGATGCTGTTCGTCTCGTATTCAGGCACATGCTTGGTCGTGTAGATAACCAGATCTTCGTAGTAGAAGTTGAGCTCCAGGTAGTTCAGTCTGAAACGAAGAGCACATTAGAGAGTCAGCATGTCTGGCCTAGGAGAAGTTTACGACTTTGTAGTTGAAATATCTGCGTTGCAGTCTTATCTGAAACATTTCCTCGTTTGCTCAATTTGTGCACTCAGGAGGTGAAATCAAAGCTGTTGAAGTAAGTGAAACTTCATGCGTTACTCCGAAAAGTGACAACTATAACAATTTTAATAATAATAATAATAATAATCGCATTAATATAGGCGCTTTATCCCAAATATTTTGGCTCAAAGCGCCGCGAGCTAAACCCAACACGCACGCTCACGTGAATCACACGCATTCTCTCACACACAGGACATAAACGTATTACAATCACGTGGTGCGAAGGGTCAGCTCAGCTATTTAAATTTCGGAATTTAGATATGCATTTATTTTTCAAACTTGGTGGGCTGAACATTTCCAAAGCAGAGGGGGAGGAAGCCGGAGTACCCGGAGAGAACCCCCGATGATCGGCCCGAATGAACGGTGCCACATACGAGAAGGAAAAATTCTTTGCCCCGAGTGGGGCTCGAACCCCTGACCTCTCGCATTGGTGACAAGTCTCTTAACCACTAGACCACCGACCGCCCGGTTGGACATCACTGTATTCCGGTCAAAGTTCAATATAATAATTGTCTTTTCTTGCACGTTTCTCGTCTCTTTGTTTCTCTCTTTTTATGTTCGGGGAGGAAGATGGGGTGGGAAGATATACACAATGTATCTCTCAGAAAATAATAATAATAATAATAATGTTGATGATAATGGCCGAGTATCATGTAGGGCTTTACCCAATTTCTTTAACCGACTCAAATCGTTCGCGAGCTGAACCCAAAATGCACGCTCACGTGAACCACACACATTCTCTCACACACTGGACATGCACAGATTACAATCACGTGGTGCGAAGGGTCAGCTCAGCAATTTAAGTTTCCGAATTTAGAATTGAGTTTATTTTCAAATTTTGTTGGCTGAACATTTCCAAAGCAGACAAGTCGAGGAAAATACAAGAGAACGTAAGAAAATCACAATGAATTTTACACCCACTCAGTGATGTTGCCAGGATTTTTTTTTTCTTAGGCGATTTAGCCGAAACAGCCATGAAAGTTTCGGCTTTTTACAGAAAGTTTCGGCTGTCTCTGCCGAAGCAGTTTCACAAGTTTTTCGACTAGATTCCCTACTGTTACGTGCTCCCTCCACCTCCATGAATTAAAGAAGTTCTGTAAAGTTGCGTTTTCTTGGAAATTAGTCCAGCCAGCACAGGAATTTTCGCAGAAACGGACATAATCGAGCCGATTCACTCGTGAAAACTTCGGCTCGGCCAGCCGACATGACAGATTATCGGCTTTTTCCAAAAAAATTCGGCTTTTAGCCGAGATCCGACCCCAAGCGACATCCCTGCCACTATGCTTTGTAAACATCACCTGATATCAGATACATTGCGAATGATTCCCTTCCATTGGAGGGACTGCTCTGCCCGGGGCGAAGGGAAGTAACTGCTGGAGACAATGGGCACGTAACTGACAGCGTGGCAGGGTCGAGGACACCCGAAAAGGTCACTGGCCAACGCCTCGTCCAGAATGTTGGTGAAGACGATGGCAGAACACGTCATCATTTGCTTGAGGGAGCAGACAGGATGGTGACTCTCTGCAAGAATAACACAGATTTCCGCAGAAACTTGCTGCCGCATTCTGTGGAGAAGCAACTTAAAAATTCAAGGACCTGAGTGGGGCTCGAACCTGACCCCTGGCATTGGTGGCAGAGTCTTAACCACTAAACCACCACCGACCGACCCAATGACTCGTCGCTTTCAGACAGGGTGGTTGGGTGATTAAAGCAACGGCACACACACACACACACACACACACACACACACACACACACACACACACACAGAGGGTGGGCGGGTGGGTGTTTGGGGGTTTAACGTCCTTTTCCACCACATAGGGTGATATCAAAGACGGGGCAACGATGAAAAAGCCAGCACAAATAGACTACAGAGAGAGAGAGAGAAAGGGTGGGTGGGTGTTTGGGGCGTGTAACGTCCTTTTCCACCACGTACGGGGCAATATCAACGACGAGGCAAAGAGAACACTGGCCAGTACAAATATATGGCCCCAACTCTCGACTGGAACTCTCGACCCGAGAATGAATGCTAAGGGCAGCGCCACCAAATCTAATTCGGTTTCCTTTTTCAGTTATACAGGTTCACCACTTTCCACCGTTCCAGCGGACCAAAGATTCAAACAAGATGGGATTCTGTCTTTGCGCGGTCAGCATAACAGGGGCGCCGGAACCGGGGAGGGCAGGGGGGGCAGCTGCCCCCCCCCCCTGTACCCAAGCAGGGGGGGCAAGAGTATCTTTTTGCCCCCCCCCCTGGAAAATCAGGTGACTATAGCAGGAGGGGGGGGGGGGGGCAAAGGTGTTGTTATAGGTGTACCTGTAATTTAGCGTTATCCTGCTGTCAGACAGGTAATTCCGAGGTTCCTCCATCGTGCGTACTAGTATATATCAATCAATTCAGCAATGCGAGAACGGCTTGTAAGACACCACGACAGTACTACCGAACAATGCCATTCATGAAGCTACTGATTGAAACAGCATGAAATGACTGAAACCCTTAGTAATTACACGTAATGACTGGCTGCACTTCATGACGGTGACAGCTATATATATATATATATACTAGTACGCACGATGGAGGAACCTCGGAATTATCTGTCTGACAGCAGGATAACCATATGCGCTAAATTACAGGGACACCTATAACAACGTTCGACTGATTTCATCGAGCGAACCGCCACGTGCCGCACCGGCCGCCACTCGAAGGGATCGCACAAACCTATGACGCGTATGACGTCACAGGTTTGTGTGGACACGAATGCACTTGATATTAGTCGCCACCAAATCCGAATAAACCATTCCAGATGTGTGTGTGTGTGTGTGTGTGTGTGTGTGTGTGTGTGTGTGTGTGTGTGTGTGTGTGTGTGTGTGTGTGTGTGTGTGTGTGTGTGTGTGTGAGAGAGAGGAGGGTGGGGGAGAGACGAGATAGAGTGTCAATATAGCAATGTAATATTTTGTAATGCTGCTTTGGCCAATCCTTGATTTTGTTTCTTTTCTTGTAATTATTTTTATCTTTTTCTCGTGTAATCTTTTTTTTTTTCTTCAATTTTTTCATTGCAGCTACGGTTTATTGAAAATAGTCATTGTCTGGTCAAATCATTTCCGTTGGAAAATAAAGTTCATTGGTTCGTTCGTTGGTTCGTTCGTCCGTTCGTTCGTTCCTGCGTGCACAGGTACATGACCCGTAAAGGTGTCTGAACACAAATTTGACTCGATCCGTTTAGGGAACATCGCAACCTTTTCATATGGGTGATATCATTAGACGGGAACATCGCAACCTTTTCATGTGGGTGATATCATTAGACGGGAACATCGCAACCTTTTCATATGGGTGATATCATTAGACGGGAACATCGCAACCTTTTCATATGGGTGATATCATTAGACGGGAACATCGCAACCTTTTCATATGGGTGATATCATTAGACGGGAACATCGCAACCTTTTCATATGGGTGATATCATTAGACGGGAACATCGCAACCTTTTCATATGGGTGATATCATTAGACGGGAACATCGCAACCTTTTCATATGGGTGATATCATTAGACGGGGCAACGAGAAAAAGTCCGGCACATACATTTGGCCTCAGCTGGAAGTCGAACTCACCACCGCTGTCGTCAAGGCAGGCACTGTAAGCGAGTCTGAACGTGAATTTGACTCGATCTGTTTTAGGGAAAATCCCCGACCAAATTCATGCCCACCATTCCAACCCGGTATCCGAGGATCCGCAGACATAGATCACGTTATCTCAAAGTTCTACGAGTAAAGCAGGGTTCTGCACATCACAGTCGTTGCGCTCGGTGTGTTTATTAAAGCCTGCTCTTAACTGGGCACAGTGCGAAACATACATGTTCACATCACAGTCGTTGCGCTCGGTGTGTTTGCTAAAGCCTGCTCTTAATTGGGCACAGCGCGAAATATGCATGTGCAAATCACAGTCGATGCGCTCGGTGTGTTTATTAAAGCCTGCTCTTAACTGGGCACAGCGCGAAACATACATGTTCACATCACAGCCGTTGCGCTCGGTGTGTTTATTAAAGCCTGCTCTTAACTGGGCACAGCGCGAAACATACATGTTCACATCACAGTCGATGCGCTTGGTGTGTCTACGAAAGCCTGCTCTTAACTGGACACAGCGCGAAACATACATGTTCACATCACAGCCGTTGCGCTCGGTGTGTTTATTAAAGCCTGCTCTTAACTGGGCACAGCGCGAAACATACATGTTCACATCACAGCCGTTGCGCTCGGTGTGTTTATTAAAGCCTGCTCTTAACTGGGCACAGCGCGAAACATACATGTGCACATCACAGCCGTTGCGCTCGGTGTGTTTATTAAAGCCTGCTCTTAACTGGCCACAGCGCGAAACATACATCTTCACATCACAGTCGATGCGCTCGATGTGTCTACGAAAGCCTGCTCCTAACTGGGCACAGCGCGAAACATACATGTTCACATCACAGTCGATGCGCTCGATGTGTCTACGAAAGCCTGCTCCTAACTGGCCACAGCGCGAAACATACATCTTCACATCACAGTCGATGCGCTCGATGTGTCTACGAAAGCCTGCTCTTAACTGGGCACAGCGCGAAACATACATGTTCACATCACAGTCGTTGCGCTCGGTGTGTTTATTAAAGCCTGCTCTTAACTGGGCACAGCGTGAAACATACATGTGCACATCACAGTCGTTCCGCTTCGTGTGTCTACTAACTACAAAACTGAATTCAGCTGTACTCGGTGACAAACCGATTGAAGATGCACTGTCCGCCATGTTTGCGCGCCGAGTGGCGCAGTACAGCCAGTCAGAATCTTTTGTGGAAAACACAGTCATAGTTGTGGCTATTTGAAATCCAGGTTGCTGTGATGACGCCACAGCGGCGGAAACCCCCCCAAATCACAACTGTGTCACAACTGTGGACAGCACTGTGGCGCTCCGCAGTGCCCAGTTAAGAGCCGGCTTTAGAGTGATAATGGCAGACGCCACGACAGGTTTAACAGTCTTTCTACTTTTTAACCTAACCAACAGCCGATAGCTCTGGCGCAGAGTGTCATAATATCACACACCTAGTTTTTATGTCAGTCGTGCAGCATTTATGTCAGTCATAAAGCATTTATGTCAGTTAAGTAGTTTTTATGTCAGTCATGGATATTTAGTATTTACGTCAACCATTTAGTATTTATGTCAGTTAAGTAGTTTTTATGTCAATCACTTTCCCGAAAAAATACTTTTTTTTTCATCTTTCTTTGAATCTTTTCTAACAAAAAATATAGGTTGTCAGTCATGCAGTATATTTCAGGTAGTACTTATGTCAATAATCTAGTATTTATGCCAATCATTTTCCGAGAAATTGTTTTTTTCTTTTTAATATACAAAAAAGGGGTTGGCAACCTGCCGATAACATTTTTCCTTCACACACACACACACACACACACACACACACACACACACACACACACATATATATATATATATATATATTTTATTTTTATTTTTTTCTTTTAAGATTTTTTTATAGATATATTATTTTTTTGAACATAAAGCAAAACAGTACAGCGCGAACGAATCGATTTACTGATTTAGCTATATATCTTCTTCATTGCTCAACATAAACACGTACTTGAAAATAGAACATACTAAATTGCGTCTTTAGTCGTTTAGTTTCATGACAGAACAGTCTTCTGTCTAACTGTCGATAGAAAAGTAAACAAAGAAAAGTAAATGCGGTAAGATGGATGTACGCATTACAATTCTATACTGGAATATGATTCTGGTCATTCTATTGTGGGTGTTTTACAACGCACAAACGATTCACACTGAAAGCGAAATACCGACGACAGGTCATCACCTAAGTGTTCAACTCGCATCAACATCTCTGCCAGCAGACGAACAGTCGGAATCAGTCATGAAAACTACACCAATACAGGTTTCCGTACCGACAGGGACAATGTTGGCGGAAGAACTAGCAACACAATCGACAAGAACAGTTCACGGAGAGCAAGACAGCGGGCCTTATCTTTCACAGCACGAACTGTCAGCCTCAACGTCTGATCAAGAACCAAGCGATACGCAGACAAAAGAACTAGTGACGGTGTTCGACAGAACCACAACTTTTAAAGACAACGAAACTTACATTCCGAGTGAAAAATCCGAGGCGTCAATGTCGCCCGTAAACAATAACGCTGCAACAGTTTCTACAGCACAAATTTCAACTACAACTACAAACGATGTTTGCACGCCAGCTGTTTTGATGGGTCTCGAAGGGCGCATTAAGTGGGACCGTGCGACTTTTCCGTGGAAGGCATGCGTAGCGTGGAAAATCGTGTTGCCGTCAGAGAACGTTGTGACGATAAAGACCAATAAAATATTGATCAACTCGGAAGGTTTCACGCTACAGTTTCGTAGTGTAAGTGTTGGGCAGTCGGAACAAGATCTGTCGCTAGGAACTTTGTTACGATCTTACAGCAGTGTTGCTTTAGATACACTACGATTTGCTCCTATCATTTCTGACACCAACATCATGGTAATTTTAGCATCAGTGCCGATGTCTCATGCTGAAATCAGTTTCGACGTTCATTATTTTGCTCATCCTCGGGATCACATGCCAAAGGTAACAGGTTCCAATCTCGAAACAGGAAGTGTATTCACGTATGAGTGCTCGTCCAACGTGCCTGAAGTGTTTCAGTGTGACATGGTAGAACAGTGCGCAGATGGAGCAGACGAGGTGAACTGTACATACAAAGGGGACGGGTCGTGTGGAAATTGGATACCGTATCGAAATCATTGCCTAAAAGCCTTCTTTGTCAAAACAATTGGACTGATGATGGGTAAAGCGACTCCGACATATCCTGTTCAAGCAGAACAAGAATGCAGGAACAAGCATGGAGCAACTCTGGCTAAACTGACTGACCAGTCAGGGTTACGTCTTGTTGAACTCATATTGAAAGCGAGCGGGCTTCCCGACGCTGTTGTCGGCCTGAAGAAGGTCAAGCCGATGTCGACCAAGCTCCGTCACCTATACAGATATATCTGGCAGTGGGGGGATCAGGGAAGCCCGATAGCTCACGACCAGATTGATATCCAGAGGGATGGTCCGCTTCTAGACTGTGCAAAACTGTCTGAGTTCCGCAAGCTTGTACCAATCGCGTGTGCTTTTCCAAAGCAAAATCCAGCTGGCTACGTGTGTATGAGACCCAATCCAGCTCGTGGAAAACATGGACCTGTACGTCCTCTGCGACATGCCTTCGTTGGACCGGATGAAGGAATATTAAACTTTCCCACACAGATTTGCGATGACGGATCTCTCGTGCAAATCTTTCACAGGTGTCCGTGGGGTCACGGTGACTTGAAAAGTTCCGATACTGTGTGGTCCCCAGCTAACCTGCCGTTGTTTGAGTGCCAGTCTGGACAGGCGATCCACTACACTCTTGTCTGTGACGGTAACCCCGATTGTCCCGATGGAAGTGACGAAGTCAACTGCGCTAAACCTCGGTTTGATCCCCTCCTGAAAGCATCTTTTTTGTGCCGGAGTTCTCAGACTATACCAGTCTCACTTCGCTGTGACGGAATGAAAAACTGTTTTGATGGTACGGACGAAGACGACTGTGCTGCGTGCACCTATAAATACATTACGTGTTCTGGTGTGGGCTGTATTCCAGCGACATACTCGGAGCACTTTGGAACCTGTCAGTTTGTCTTTCCCTCACGTCAGACATATCGTAAAGAACTCCCAGCGTCACTAATATTGGATGGAACTGGCATGGCCAGCCTGAGCGAAGTTCGAGATTGTCTAGGGAGTGAATTTCGTTGCTCCAATGGTCTTTGCCTTCCCTCTTTTCTCATAAACAATGGAGAACAAGACTGCCTACTCGGAGAGGACGAAAACATCGCAAAGGAAAATGTGACGTGTCCTGGGTACTACCGATGTCAAGATGTGGGACTTTGCGTGCACAAAGACCATGTATGTGACGGTATTCACCACTGTCCAAACAAGGATGATGAACGTTATTGTGACCTGACGTGTCCTGACAACTGCACGTGCGAAGGTCACGCCTACACGTGTTCGGTTATGTTTGACCCCCTGCAGCATCTTCAGGTGCGTTACCTGGACTTGAGTGGGACACCTGAACCTCCACTTGACAATGTGAGCGTGATGGAGTATGTTCACTTTTTGAATCTTTCTTTTTGTCATTTGAAACAAGCCATTTTGACTGATCTAGCTATGTTGAGAGTGCTTGACCTTAGCTTTAATCTACTTGTAGGACTAGATTCCCTGAGTTTGAGAAAGCTTCCTCGTCTCACGATGTTAGATCTGTCAGGAAATCCTTTCCTATCGACGTTTGATTCGTCCTTCGATTCCTTTGTGGTAAACGCAGAACTGCCCATGCTACAGGTGTTAATAATAAAGAACACAGACCTCTCTTCTATCGAAGATAGGAGTTTAGCACATTTATCAGAGTTAATAGTACTTGATCTGCGGGGAAACAAAATTGATACCTTTGACCAAGATGTCTTTTGGGGATTGAATCGGCTGCAGGTTTTGTACACCGACAACCACAAGCTGTGTTGTCCGTCTTTCACCTCGACTCTGAGTCTAACGGAATGCTATGCGCCGGAAGATGAACTCTCTTCCTGTTCAGATCTCTTACGTCTGGACTTTTTTAGAGCTTTTCTCTGGGGGTTCTCAGTCTTTGCTATCGTTGGTAATATTGCCTCGCTGGCTTACAGACTGTTCTCTCGAACACAGCAAGGATCTCAGCAGACTTCACGAATTTTGCTGTCTAATCTGTGTGCTGCTGATCTCCTCATGGGCGTCTACATGACGGTGATTGGGTCGGCTGACTTGTATTTTCGTGGTGTCTATGTGGCCAATGAGTCTGTCTGGAAAGGGAGTGTTGTGTGTAAGATGGCGGGCTTTTTAGGATTTGTGTCGTCAGAGGTGTCGGCGTTTGCTATCTGTCTCGTGACTCTTGATCGATTTCTCGTGCTGTGTTTCCCTCTCAAGTCCAACCTTCACATGAAGACCATGTCAGCTGCTACTGCCTGCATATTTGCTTGGGTAGCTGGTGTGATGTTGGCTGCTGTGCCCCTGATGGCTCAGTGGGAGTTTTACGGACAGAGCGGTATCTGCCTCCCGCTGCCCATCACACGGCAACAGTACCAGGGACAGCAGTACGCCTTTGGCATCTTTATCGTCCTCAACTTCGTTCTTTTTCTTCTCATCGGTACTGCCCAGGTGTTTATATATCTGTCAGTGCGGGTTGCGAGTTCTAAGTTCGGCACAGACAGACGTCAGCAAGAGTTGACTATCGCGCGGCGCCTCTTTCTGATCGTATTCACCGACTTCCTGTGCTGGTTCCCCATCGGACTGTTGGGGCTTTTGGCCAATCACGATTTACCCATACCAGGTGAGGCCAATGTCTGGGCCGCCATCTTTGTACTGCCTCTCAACTCTGCCCTCAACCCGTTTCTCTACACACTGAACGGCCTTGCCGAGCGACGGGAAAAACAGAGAGAAGCAGCTCGTATGAGGAAGATGCTCGCCAAGCTGCACTCTGAGATCCCTAAGTGGACACCGGCTGCAGTAGAGGAGCTGACCCGCATTTGTCTACGATCCAGGCATGTGAAGAAAGAACACGTTCTACAGTTGCTTGGCGCAGATACCTGTGTGTCAACTGAAAACCGTCAGCGTGAGGCGAGTTCTACACAGCGTGAAAGAGATCCAAGTGATAAAGCGCCGTTTGTTTCCGTGGTAGTGTCTTCAGACTGAACGTCACATACAACGATTGTCTAATCGGAACGTCATTCTTTCGCTTCGTCACGTTAAGCCCCTTTTCCATGACCGGCGTACGTTGACAGACATCGGCCGATTGTCGGGCAACTAAAATCTGCCATGGAAACGCGCGCTCGCCGACTCGCTCCCATAAGTATGACCGGTCGTGAATCAAATCGATTATTTCGATGACTTGAGCCGCCGAAAGTTGAGGCTAAACACTGCTAGCCGCCATCTTCAAAGTTTCCGGTTTCCGGATCAAGGCCGCATTCCGCTAGCGGCCAATCAGATCGCTTGGATTTCCGCCGACAAGGTCACCGACTCGCCCAGAGTAGAGCGCCGCTCTACTCTCACCGACAC
>JACVVK020000036.1:0-15000 GCA_018292915.2 Batillaria attramentaria | reverse complement strand
TAGCATGAATACGGACTCTCAACTAGTTGAATTTTGGAGGTTGTTGCTTTTATACTTTTGGCGTAAGCCGTACCTGATGAAAGTGCTGGTGAACACACTTTAGATCTCAAAATCGCTCCTACTATACATAGATAATGAGCCTGGGGTGCCATAAAAAATATACAAAAAAAATTAGAAAAATTCACTGCAGCCGTTATCGTCAGTTGACCCGAAAATTTGTACTGACAGCACATTTCCTCTACAAGCCACACGCCTCACAAACATCGAAGAAGAGACGCACGCGCACTGACGTAAAGTAGGTGCGTCATGTTTGATTGACGTGATGCTGTTTTTTCTTGGGGGTGTCTCGCCACTTTCTTTCCGAATTCCTCTGTTTGGAGACGTGGTGTATTTTACTTCTACTATGTCGCCATCTTCGTGCAATCGCAGAGAAGACACGGGATACAACAGAATACAACTCCAATACTTTATGAACAGAATATGCACGGAGAACAAATTCATGAAAGAAGAAGAACCCAGAACGCTGTGCAGGGCTGCTTACGTACTGAACAGGTCAGATCTAGAACATTTCTCAACTTACTGGAAGGTTCGATATCTTTCCAAGGTGACGTAATCTACTGACGTTACTGCACCAGCATGTTCTGGGATGGTCTAGAAATTATTTTGCATCGAAATGCAGTATCTTTTCGCGATCTCTACAACTTGACATGTGGAAAGCGTGAATTTCAGTGGGTTTCGTTTTTGCCACTGACTCACACTCAGAAGCATAATGCAAAGATCTTGGAAACATAAAGATAGTTCACTTACCTCCCTTTGAGGGACAACGCGTAAGAGTTGTCTGCGCGCATTAGCGCGCATCCCGCAGATCTACGCAGTAATGGCAGTATGGCAGAAAGCCAGAAACCACGCAAAAATTCGGGCGAATTGCTGTCAGAAGCGAACACCAGGAACGGGAAAACCTTTCTGTAGATTTCCCCCTTAAAAAATAGAGGTAGGTATGCCTACGATATCGAAGTTGGAGCCAAGATCGGTATCGAAGTTGGAGCCAAGATTATGTTTTCTCCCAAACATAACACATAGCATCACACGTGAAAACCAAAATCGCCGCATCCACGACGTGTGGCTGGCGTAAATTTAGTATAGAATCCGCATGCTTGTAAAAAGTCTGTTTGTTTGACCCAACCCTACACTAGCCGCCGTAAAACATTTTAACAAAATAAACAAAAACGAAGATGTCAGCGACTGACAGGTGGTCTCCCCCCATATATTTCGCATGTGTTTTAGGCCTATGGAAAACATAAGTACTCTCAAAGTTCCGGAGGACGAACGAAAGATCTAGTTTGGCTTTCACTGCTGTACGTAGGCTACGCAGTGCATTTCGTTCGATGTGTTCAAGTAAAACTAGTACGGAACACAGAAAGATCGAATGTGCGAGAGATCCAAAGATGGACGCATCCGCTGAATACTTCCTGCTAACTCAGCATTAATCATATCTGCGACCGACGATCCAGCAGATTCTATGTTGTGATATGGTTTTACAATGGTTAGAATGAAGTTCAGCCGGATGATTTTGTTCTGTGTGTGTGTGTGTGTGTGTGTGTGTGTGTGTGTGTGTGTGTGTGTGTGTGTGTGTGTGTGTGTGTATCAGTGCAACGTGCCGCTAGCACAGTTCAAGTCAACGTTATTTGTAAAGTTAAAAAAAAAAAACACCACCGCCAACAAAACAAAAACAACACCAAAACCTGATCTCTGCGCCTGCCACGTGTGTTTACTGCTGTTTGTTTACACTGCATGCAAACCTCTTGATTTTTAAGAAAAGAGTTCTGTACATACCTACAGATTTCCCCCCAACAGTATGTGAACTGGAACAAGTGCCGATGAACGTACCTGCCGCCGTATGAGTGACAACTCTGTGTGTGTGTGTGTGTGTGTGTGTGTGTGTGTGTGTGTGTGTGTGTGTGTGTGTGTGTGTGTGTGTGTTCTGAATTTAGATGCAGGTAGACGCTAGCACAATTTAAGTCACCGTGAATTGTAAAGTTGTCAGGGAAAAAAAAAAAAATTACGCTGTATCTGCGTCAGCCGCGTGTGTTTACTGTTTGTTTACACTGCATGCACACGTACCACTTGAGGTCTTTTTTTTTTTTTTTTGACAAGGGGGCGAAAAAAAATGTTTGTTTTTCAACAGGAATACCAAAAGAAGTATTTCCCCGTTTATATTTGTCTGTTATTTGAACAATTCGGCGCAGAACACAAATGCATGCCCGGCTTTTGTGATCGCTTTCCACTTTCCGCCATGCTGTCACTATAGGGGCCAGATCTAGGATGCGCGCTAATGCGGGCAGACAACTCTTCGCGTTGTCCCGCTATATGTCTCTCTTACGAGGGCAGGAGTGACGCGTCTTTCTGATTCCAAGGTCTTTGCATAATGTGTGTGTGTAGGGGGGGGGGGGGGGTGCGTGCGTGCGCGCGCAAGCGCGCGTCTAAGGCGAGAGAGAGAGAGAGAGAGAGAGAGGGTCTCTTCTCCGATACCAGTAAGCAATCGTCTGTCAGTCAGGTCTGCGGGAAGTAACTCTGTGAAAGGGGAACGACTTTATTACAAGAATTCATTCACCCATGTAGAACCTCGCATACGCCAAAACGTTTGTGACGTCAACCAGCTAGGCGAGCTCACACGACCTCATGTGTTTGGGTTTTTGCAAGTGCATAGAGGCACGATAAGGGTTTTCAGTACTTTCTTTATGTCAGCATGCTTGATGTCAGAGAGCTTGCGTTCCGGCGTGTGCGCGCGGGCTGCATACATGACACAACGACTACGACTGTGACTACAGCATGTCATTGAATGGAAACAACATATTGGGCTGGTGGCCATCTTGTTTTATTTAATTTTGTTTTGGGGTTTCTTTTGTCCTAGTCTTGGTTAGGCCCGCAGCCGTGGATTAAATTAACCTCGAATTCTACATACGGGCCCAGGAGTGGCCGGGGAAGGGTAGAAACGGGTGGCTAGAGGGAAGGCGAGACAAAGTGAAACAGTACTATAAGCATCACGAACAAAAAAAAATTCATATCAGTCAATAAGGGCCGGGTATGACCCGGTCTCATCAATGATGTATTTCCAGAAATTTCGAAGAAGGTAAAACAGCAGTTCTACAGAAGGAATTGGAGCGAAATGTCCGCGGCTATTTTCATAACTGATTTAAAAAAAAAAAAAAAAAAAAAACCGCCAATCTCCGCATGTAGAAGTCGAGGTTAGGAATTTTAGCCCCGGGTTAGAGTCTAATCTCGAACTAAACTAGCTCTAGGGTTAAATTTTCTGTTGTTTTTTTTAATTTTAAATCAAACAGCGGGCCCATTCCAGTAAGGTGCCTAAACCGTAATAGAAGGATTTTTTCTTTCTTTCTTCGCTTCCTTTTTTAAATTTAATTTTGCTTTAGGGGTTTCTTTTGTCCTAGTCTGGGTTAGGCCCGTAGCCGTGGGTTAAATTAACCTCGACTTTTACATACGGGCCCAGGTTCGTACACTGAACTCTTATCATACGTACCTTTGCCCCTAATTCATTGACTTGTGAGCTGTATCCAGCATGATTGACGTAGACTGTCAGTTTCAAACTGGTCCTTCTCGTTGCCGGAGGCAGAACGCTGGTGTTCAGAACAAAACATCTGAAATGTAGACATGTTCGCTTTTTGTACTTGATAAATTCACCGACGTGTGTGATAAGATAATGCACAGCTGTCTTCAAGCCTAGCTATAGTTAAATGTATTTGTGGGTTTTAAACGTTTTACTTCCAGTCTGCCTCATAGACGACTCGATCCACTCGGCAGGCCCCCGAGGCTAAAGACCACCCTTTCCCTCTGCCGTGTCTCGGCAAAACACGGTACGTCCATGACGTCATGTTATGGAGAAAGGGGTGATTCCGTAAATGACGTAATGGTCCTTTTCCTCAAATGACGTCAATGGACTTATTACTGCTTTCTGTCGACGGTTCAGACATATCAGCTACCTGTGCTTCCCTGTTTTAGTCGTGTCTGGCACATGCGGTGTGCTTATTATTTCACGGCACGCGATTGGTCGACCTGTATTTGATTGACAGGAGTGGAGTCGTCCACTGTAAACCTTCTTACCGGAGAAGAGTTTGCCTGCATGTAGTAGACACATAATAAAGTTTGATGTTTGACCACCGCTGCTGTTACTGCAACCACGCGTACTGCTGCTGCTACAAGCATTCTTCTATTACTGCTGGTGATGGATACTGTATGTATGCTCATCCGTCAGTTTCTTATCTTTGTTATTGCTGATTTGTATTTCTTCATGCTCGTGCGGATGATGATGATGATGACGACGACGATGATGATGATGATGGTGGTGGTGGTGGTGGAGGTAGTGGTGGTGGTGGTGATGATGATGACGACGACAACGACGATGATGATGACGACGACGACGACGATGATGATGATGATGATGATTTGGCGTCACCCTAACTGAGTGCTCACGGCGCTAGGGCAATTTTTATTTCAAAAGAAAGTTTTTAAATGACAATGATAAAGTTCCTTTTTAAAAAAAATCCAACAGCAAACCTTTGAGTCTTCTTTCTTTGTTTTTGTTTTGCTCTGTGTGTGTGTGTGTGTGTGTGTGTGTGTGTGTGTGTGTGTGTGTGTGTGTGTGTGTGTGTGCGCCGACAACTTCCTCGACGGGGTTAGAAATAACTAACACCTACCTGTCGAACATAAGCTGAAAGGGTGTGAACAGTTTGCTGCAGTCCATGAGCTTGCTACCAAACTGGCAAGAAGTGAAGAACTCACTCGTGTCAATGTCTGAAGCAAACATCAAGTCCGCGACCGACATGTCCGCTATTGTCAGAGCTGCCGACACTAAAACAGAAACAATCATACTTTAGTCGTAGTATGCAGTCGCAGTAATTTTTCTTTCTTGGTTGTTGTTGTTGGTGGTGGTGGTGGTGGTGGTGGTGGTGGTGGTGGTATTGTCGTTGTCGTTGTTGGTGGTGTTGTTGTTGAGACAGAGAGAGAGACAGAGAAAAAGGCAGAGAAACAGAGACAGAGCGACACAGAGACACAGAGAGACAGAGATGGTGTGTGTGTGTGTGTGTGTGTGTGTGTGTGTGTGTGTGTGTGTGTGTGTGTGTGTGTGTGTGTGTGTGGGTGTGTGTGTGTGTGTGTTTCAAAGTGCTCTTGGTGGATATTCGACTCAGCCAAATTCATTTCAGCCCGCTGAAATTGGGCCTTTTAAAAACAAAACGTGTTAGGGGAAAAATGCCAATTGAAAATGCTAAAAAAAAAAAAAAAAAAAAAGCCAGACGTTTAAATTAACGCTAAACCAAACTTTAAAAAGAGAGAATAAATTAATAAAATAAAAATAAAAATAAAAACGCTGTACTTGTTAGGGAACAAAGTTAACTCTTAGATCTAGCTTTTACAGATCCCAGCGCAGAGACAACAGGAAATATAATTTCAATATTTGTCTAGTTGTTTGTAAACGGCATACTTAGATCAGGATCCACCCCGTCCGTTCCCGTGTCGTTGGATGGTTTGGACTGCGCCATCAATGAGTACACTGCGTCCGACATGGCCAAGTCCAGCGCTTTACCTCGCTCCACGGACAACTTCGACAGATCTAGAGGATTCAGGTTGCACACAGTGATTGCCGGGAACGGTAGTGGTGACGTCATGTTTAGGTTGGTGACGGTGCGAAAAGGGTAGCTTATGACGTCGACGTAGAGTTCCGTGATCATGATACACATCCCAGTGGCGGCAGTCAAGAAATACACGGCCCACAGAAATCTGGTCAAGGGAAGCACACACAAGAGATCAGGGCCCGTATGTAAAACTCGAGGTTAATTTAACCCACGGCTAAGAGCCTAACCCAGACTAGGACAAAAGAAAGTTAACCCCCAAACAAAATTTAAAAATAAAGGAAGCGAAGAAAGAAAGACAAAAATCCTATAACGGCATAGGCACCTTGCTGGAATGGACCCGCTGCCTGATTTGAAATCAAAAACAACAGAAAATTTAACCCTGGAGCTAGTTTAGTTCGAGGTTCATACACCTGCCCAGAACCCCCCCCCCCTACCCCCCCCCCCCCCCATCACATCGACTCCGTATTCCTTATAAAAGAAACAGAAAAAAAATCTTAAAGCCAAAAGTAAGTTTTACAGAACTTAGTGTACGGGATCCCATCGTACACTTCCTAGAACAATAGAACAGTACAATATATGTATGACACAAAAAGACAAAGAAGAAGAGTAGCTGGGTTCTTTAGGACATTAACGTCCTTTTCAATCACATGCTAGGCCGATAACGAAAAAGGAAGACAACAGGAAGTAGCAGAACATTAGCTTCAGTATGGAAATGTTGTCACACCTTTCGGATGCGATGCCAATCTTCGCCTCAAAAATCATTTTAAGCCGCTGTGTCAGTACTGTTGGAGACAAACTCCTTGGCTCGGGCAGTTGATATCGCAGGCTGGTCGTCTGGAATAGTTTTAGCGTAATTGTTCATCCTGTGTTTTATATGCAGTTTAGTTTTGCATCGAAATAAAGTCAACAACAGAAATACAAAATAGTTCAACGAATTAATCAGCGAATGTGGTGAACACGTTAGCCCAATTATGGCTATGCACGCGATTGTACCTACCATTTTTTTTTCTGTTTGATTTACATAAAACACAGTACTCATGAAAATGTGATTTCAAACACTGGAATAAAACATAGCCATCGTCACTCACTTATCTACTCATTTAGTTTCGTTTATGTGTGTGGGTTTCTTTGTTTGTTTACTCTCGGTGTGTGTGTGTGTGTGTGTGTGTGTGTGTGTGTGTGCGTGTGTGTGTGTGTGTGTGTGTGTGTGTGTGTGTGTGTGTGTGTGTGTGTGTGTGTGTGTGTGTGTGTGTGTGTGTGTGTGTGTGTGTGTGTGTGTGTGTGTGTGTGTGTGTGTTTTCTTGGATTTACCTGTGTGTGTATACATGTTTGTGTATGGGGGAGGGGGTAGGGAGAATGTATTGCGATGTACTTCTGCCTTTGAGCATGTATGTATTGTTTGCTGTGTCAATCTGCCAAAAAATAAAAATAAATAAATAATTTTTTTTAAAACTTTGCATAATTGTCCTGAACTAAACACAGCCCTTTGCGTAACTTGCCAGTTCCAAAATGACACTCACGTATCAGTGTTTCTTTTTTTTTCTTCTGTCTCCTAAACATATATTTTGATGAGGTGAAGATGAAGAATAAACTGCTTCTACTTACTGAAAAAAATCGCCATCGTGTGCATTGCAAGACATCATGAGTGGATATGGCATTTCAAAATACCGAACATCCATTTTTTAAAAAAAATCAGTTAACGGTTGAAAGCTGTGATTAATACACAGGAGAACTTACCTGCCGAGCTGGTTTCTTTTGACGGTGTTGTTTCCATCATTGTTCCTGGTGGTTTAGTGGCCATCTGGCAACCGAATCCTGCTGTGTATATGGAATAAAAAACACGTTACCTTTACAAGAGAACCGCTGCTGCTGACTAAACCCCTTTCCGAGTGCTTTTGATGCCGGGGGAGCCGGGGTGGCCGAATGGTAGAGCGTTGGACTTCTAACGCTCGGGTCGTGAGTTCGTATCCCGGCTGGGGCCAAATGTTTGTGCTGGCTTTTTCATCGTTGCCCCGTCTTTGATGTCATCCGTAAGTGGTGGATAAGGACGTTAAACCTCCCAAACACCCACCCACCCGCTTTTGATGTCACTTGAATTTCACTCACTCAACCCTAGACAGAATTAAAGCACTAAAATATTTTACGAGACCATCAACGTTTCTCGTCTTTCTTTTCTGCTACTGTGGAAATCGTACATCAAGCAACCTCTTTCATCCGAGGCTTTACAATTACTCTGCCAGACTTCTCAACACTGCCAGACTTCTCAATACTGCCAGACTTCTCAATACTGCCAGACTTCTCAACACTGCCAGACTTCTCAATACTGCAGACTTCTCAATACTGCCAGACTTCTCAACACTGCCAGACTTCTCAATACTGCCAGACTTCTCAACACTGCCAGACTTCTCAACACTGCCAGACTTCTCAATATTGCCAGACTTCTCAATACTGCCAGACTTCTCAACACTGCCAAGACTTCTCAACACTGCCAGACTTCTCTACACTGCCAGACTTCTCAACGCTGCCAGACTTCTCAACGCTGCCAGACTTCTCTACACTGCCAGACTTCTCAATACTGCCAGACTTCTCAATACTGCCAGACTTCTCAACACTGCCAGACTTCTCAACGCTGCCAGACTTCTCAACACTGCCAGACTTCTCAACACTGCCAGACTTCTCAACGCTGCCAGACTTCTCAACGCTGCCAGACTTCTCAACGCTGCCAGACTTCTCAACACTGCCAGACTTCTCACGCTGCCAGACTTCTCAACGCTGCCAGACTTCTCAACACTGCCAGACTTCTCAACACTGCCAGACTTCTCAACACTGCCAGACTTCTCAAACACTGCCGGGACTTCTCAACACTGCCAGACTTCTAATATAGTGAAACAACAACGAGCCATTACGATGAATGTTCAACGACTGGATGAGGTATAATGCTTCGCCGATCTCACAGTAGCGAGTGCTTTCAATCATCACTCACTGCCCAGTTAAATTTGCCAGAATCAGGAGCACAATAAGACAAGAGTCTGCAAACAGAGCTCGCTTTGACTGTGACGTCACCGCCATCTAGTCTCAGCCACAGTTGAGAAACTTGGCGAAAAATTGTCAGTTATCTCCGGGTGTCCCTTTCCATGAAACTAGGCGAAAATTGTCAGTTATCTCCGGGTGTCCTTTTTCCATGTAACTTGGCGGAAAAATTGTCACTTATCTCCGGGTGTCCTTTTCCATGTAATTTGCAATATAGATCAATAACAGATGTACAACTTAAACCGGCGATAATCAAACTTGGCTCGCGTTTCCGGGGATCTGTTTTGCTGTCAAAGTGAGATGTGATCAGTCGTTAGTATAAGTGCTTCCAAGTAACGGCGACCGGCGTGAAAGTGTTTCGTGTGTCTCAAAGAAGCTCCCCCCTTCTCCCAGACTTCACAACACTGCCAGACTTCTCATAGTGAAACAACAACGAGCCCGCTTGTCATCCAAGCCATTACGATTGAGCAGCCTCTTCAAACATCTAATGTATGCGGGTTCGCAACCACTTTCATAAACAAACCATGCATCCGACCACTCATGTTTGGTACATGAATAGTGTGTGTGTGTGTGTGGTGTGTGTGTGTGTGTGTGTGTGTTGTGTGTGTGTGTGTGTGTGTGTGTGTGTGTGTGTGTGTGTGGTGTGTGTGTGTGTTGATACGAATATACTGTCACGCCGTATGTGTTGCTTATATACTGTACCTTTTACCTCTCATGTGTTTTGCATTTGATACCTGTATCCTTTTGTATGTCGTGTCTGTGAGCGAGCCTGACGTTAGATAGATAGATAGATAGATAGATGGATAGTGTAGTGTGTGTGTGTGTGTGTGTGTGTGTGTGTGGTGTGTGTGTGTGTGTGTGTGTGTGTGTGTGTGTGTGTGTGTGTGTGTGTGTGTGTGTGTGTGTGTAGCATTAGCAACGGCAAGAATGAAAACTGGACCACTGGACCAATGTCTTTTACCGTTGACAAATAAAGTTTCATTTCATAAAGTTTCATTTCATTTCCCTCTCTCCCCCTTCCTCCCCCCTCCCCCACCAATCCTCCCCCTCCTCCCTCCTCCCCCCTCCCCCCCTCCTCCCCTCCTCCCCTGCCCGGTACACCAATACGAATTCTAGGAAGCGCTTGGGAGAAACACGGTTGAGCTAGAAGGTGGTAGATCTTTGCGGAGGAGAGATATTGGCTGCTTACGAGTCAAACACGCAGTGCACGGATCGACCTAGTTGCGCTGAGCCGCGTGGTTTTCAGAGTGTTTCATACTGTGTTCATCGCATAGGAAGTGTATTTTTCACGCGATATCTTCTGCCTTTTTTTTTTTCCTTTTTTTGTTTTTTGGATTATATCTAGCTTAATACCGAGACTGTTTTGTGTGATCTGTAACTCATAGAGATCTCTATTCTAATTGTAGTGTTTATTATGTATTATCTTATTTGTATTTTAACTTGATGTGTATTTTTGTTTTGTTGGTCAACACACTCAAATTTCCCTCTGGGATGATAAAATGTATGATTGATTGATTGATTGATTGATTGATTGATTGATTGATTGATTGATTGATTGATTGATTGATTGATTGATTGATTGATTGATTGATTGATTGATTGATTGATTGATTGATTGCCAGAACATTCGGGACTCCTGAACAGCGTAGTAGCATCCTGCTCTTAGATTTAGTGTGCTAAGTGCTGACTTTTCACTTATTGTGCTCTTAGTGATGGTGATTTAAAGTGGCGAAACAACGCCACGCGTCATGCAAAAGCGACCACTAACACCCTGGGGGTTTTGCATGGGGTTTGGTGCGCGAGGATCAATAGTATGTCTTTCAGCTCGCTGTTAAGGGAAGAGTAAGTTATGTGAATACACCTTACACACGAATAGACGTGTGGTAGGATCAAGTGGTGTGTGTGTGTGTGTGTGTGTGTGTGTGTGTGTGTGTGTGTGTGTGTGTGTGTGTGTGTGTGTGTGTGTGTGTGTGTGTGTGTGTGTGTGTGTTTTAACTGGGCCGTTTTGTTGTAGGTGTCAGTTGTTAGTTTTCGTTTTGTTTGTTGCGGGGTTTTGTAGGGATTTCTTTGTGTTTTTGCTTTGTTCTGTTTTGTATTTACGTTTTCCCCTCCTCGACTACCTTGAATAGGTCCTAAGCATTGTCTCCCTAAAGTACAAGCATTGTATCTTGACCCGTCCTCTCTGTAGTAAGCCATTGTAGACCCCCATGTACTTTTCACGGGTTAACCTTTTGCTTCACCTACAAACCACACAACGTGGATGAATTTGACACTTTGCTCATGTCTAACTTGCTTTTCAAAGTACAGAAGAATGTACAATGTACAATGACCTCTATTCATGAAAATTGGTCCACTGAAACGTTGAGTGTGCCAACGTTCATTGGTATAGTAACGGGTTAGGTATGGCCTTCCAATATTGATGTCACAGTCAAAGAATGGACAAACATACGACTATCCCTGTTGTTCTGTGCTGACGGAGATCGATTTTGGCCTGCGTTTGGACAGGGTCCCAAGTGACTTCTGGTAATCGTGTCATCGTGTTCCTCACAGTGGGACGCCGACAGAAATCATGAGAGCCATGTGGACTTCGCAGATTCGACAAACATGGATCCGTTGGCACAGCAGAGTATTTGCTGTAGAACAAACAATTTGGGGGTTATTTATTGTTTGTTTTGTGTTGTGTGGAGTAGTTTTGGAACACACAATTAGCGAATTTTCATCAGTGCGCCAAACATTTATGCCAGAAGCAACCAAAAATGTATTAATTGCGTTCTTTTTGTTTTTAGGTTTTGAACTGTTTGTCGTTTTCACTGGTGAAGTACACTTTCTGTTCGTGTAAGTTTTTGTGTTTTTGGTAAGTTCGTGTTTCATAAATGTTACCTGTAATTTACAGTAATTTGTCACCTCACCTTCCCTATTCCTCCGGCCGTGGTTGTGAACAAAGCTTTGCCAAGTACCGAGTAGATGGTGCTGCTGGAGCCGCCCACGTCCTCTTAGTAGACGTTATACTTTTTCACCGCGTAACGGTTCATCAGAGTTGATGTTTGCCTGGCTGTGTTTATAGTAACCTATCTCGACTTCCATCCCGATCCTCCTGCGTTTGTTGTGAACACATCGCTGCAATGTAGATTTCACTAGAACACAACTCACATCCCATTTTACGAGTTATATAATAAGAAATAATAATAATAATGAGTATTGTGTAGGCGCTTTACCCAGTTTCACGAATCGGCTCAAAGCGCCGCGAACTAAACCCAACACGCACGCTCACGTGAATCACACGCATTCTCCCCCACACTGGACATAAACACATTACAATCACGTGGTGCGAAGGGTCAGCTCAGCTATTTAAATTTCGGAATTTTAGAATTACATTTATTTTCAAATTTTATGGGCTGAACATTTCCAAAGCATTTCTTCTGATCGGAAAGCAGTTGGCCCCGACAAAGGTTAATTTTATTTTCAGATTTTTTTTTTTATTTTTTTTTTTTTTTGTGAACAGAGTCTGTGGCATTAGCACGAAAGCTTTACTGTCATCTCGTCTGCACAATGCCCCTGGTGCTTTTCATTATGAAGTTTTGCACTGTTTGTCGCTTTCAACGGTAAAGTACATTGTCAGGGCTTTTTGGTTGTTTGGTTGCTTAGGGGCAGTCGGTGGTCTAGTTAGTGGTTAAGAGACTTGTCACCAATGCGAGAGGTCAGGGGGTTAGAGTCCCACTCGGGGCAAAGAATATTTTCTTCTCGTGTGTGGCACCGTTCATTTAGGCCGATCGTCGGGGGTTCTCTCCGGGTACTCCGGCTTCCTCCCCCTCTGCTTTGGAATGTTCATCCCCCTTCCCCCCCCCCCCAACACCCCAAAATTGGAAAATAAATGCATTTCTAACTTCCAAAATTTAAATAGCTGAGCTGACCCTTCGCACCACATGATTGTAATGTGTTTATGTCCAGTGAGTGAGAGAATGCGTGTGCATCACGTGAGCATGCGTGTTGGGTTCAGTTCGCGGCGCTTTGAGCCGATCATGAAATAGGGTAAAATCGCCTACACAATACTCATTATTATTATTATTATTATTTGTTGTTTGTTTGGGTTTTTTTCTACATTTACCTGCTTCGGTTGACATTTGTATCACCATACCCTCTCTGTTCTTGTGTGTCAAGTAGAATTTTCAAATTTTCTAAGTTACACTTTTTCACTGCAGGATCCGTTTTTCTTTACTTCAGTTTTTGTCTGAAAGCAAAGCCTGTGAAATTGGAATAATAGCTTTTGTTAAACCGTTTAAACTTTCGGCCGTAGCCCAAATTGCATTACGTCAATAAAATTATCCCCAAACACTTTTTGTTATTGTTTTGCATCGTCTGTCGCTTTCATTGGTAAAACTTCTTGGTTTTTTTTTTTTTTTTTCTTTATGACGACGTTGCTGATGATAATGGAGAAGAGTGCTTATGGCGCTTACGGAAATGTTTTGGAAGAAGGATAAAACAAAGCTGCCTTGGTTACAGTTGCCCCGTTCACGGTAATCTATCGCCATACCCTCCGGCTTGCTCAAGTTATTGTTGTGAACACGAGCTATGCAAAGTGGATTGCACCAGTGGAACCGCCTACATCCACATTTCCACGTTACACATTTTCACCGCAACACAATTTACCGGAGATAGTGTCTGTCAACAGAGCAGTGGCATCGGCTTGGGAGCTTAATGGTTTGTCGGCTCAAATCCATAACATGACTATTCTTGCTTTCATTGTGTGTGTGTGGGGGGGGGGATGTGTTTGGGGGGTGTGGATGTGTGGGTGGGGGGGGGGGGTGCATACGTGTGCGTGCGTGAGTGTGAGTGAGTCTCACACATTTTTCCTACAAAAAAGTTCGGCCGGCTGGTGGGTGTTTGGGAGATTTCCGTCCTTTTCAACCAGGTATGGGTGATATCAAAGGCGGACCAACGAGCAAAACGCCAGGACAAATATTTCGCTCCAGCCGGGAACCGAACCCACGACCCTACCTTTAACCCTAACCTTAACCCTAAAATCAAACCTAACCCTAAACCTAACCCTAACCCTAACCCTGATCCTATGTTGACGAAACGTGTACTAAGACTGTCGTGTGGGAAGGTTATCTACAGCTGATAACACGAGGAGGGTACACGCCAAACCCTAACCCTAACCCTATCTACAGCTGATAACACGAGGAGGGTACACGCCAAACCCTAACCCTAACCCTAACCCTACCTACAGCTGATAACACGAGGAAGGTACACGCCTAACCCTAACCCTAACCCTAACCCTATCTACAGCTGATAACACGAGGAAGGTACACGCCAAACCCTAACCCTAACCCTATCTACAGCTGATAACACGAGGAGGGTACACGCCTAACCCTAACCCTAACCCTAACCCTATCTACAGCTGATAACACGAGGAAG
This sequence comes from Batillaria attramentaria, assembly GCA_018292915.2. Taxonomy (NCBI): domain Eukaryota; kingdom Metazoa; phylum Mollusca; class Gastropoda; family Batillariidae; genus Batillaria; species Batillaria attramentaria. Next base: position 907 of record JACVVK020000036.1, on the reverse strand, counting down.
GTACACGCCAAACCCTAACCCTAACCCTATCTACAGCTGATAACACGAGGAAGGTACACGCCTAACCCTAACCCTAACCCTATCTACAGCTGATAACACGAGGAGGGTACACGCCAAACCCTAACCCTAACCCTATCTACAGCTGATAACACGAGGAAGGTACACGCCTAACCCTAACCCTAACCCTATCTACAGCTGATAACACGAGGAGGGTACACGCCAAACCCTAACCCTAACCCTATCTACAGCTGATAACACGAGGAGGGTACACGCCAAACCCTAACCCTAACCCTAACCCTATCTACAGCTGATAACACGAGGAAGGTACACGCCTAACCCTAACCCTAACCCTAACCCTATCTACAGCTGATAACACGAGGAAGGGTACACGCCAAACCCTAACCCTAACCCTATCTACAGCTGATCACACGAGGAGGGTACACGCCAAACCCTAACCCTAACCCTAACCCTATCTACAGCTGATAACACGAGGAAGGTACACGCCTAACCCTAACTCTAACCCTATCTACAGCTGATAACACGAGGAAGGTACCGCCTATTCCTAACCCTAACCCTAACCCTAACCCTAACCCTAACCCTAACCCTAACCCTAACCCTAACCCTAACCCTATCTACAGCTGATAACACGAGGAAGGTACACGCAAACCCTAACCCTAACCCTATCTACAGCTGATAACACGAGGAAGGTACACGCCTAACCTAACCCTAACCCTATCTACAGCTGATAACACGAGGAAGGTACACGCCTAACCCTAACCCTAACCCTATCTTACAGCTGATAACACGAGGAGGGTACACGCCAAACCTAAACCCTACCCCTATCTACAGCTGATAACACAAGGAGGGTACACGCCAAACCCTAACCCTAACCCTATCTACAGCTGAT
>JACVVK020000035.1:2745000-2765856 GCA_018292915.2 Batillaria attramentaria | reverse complement strand
CCAAAACTCAATAAAAGCCAAGGGCAGGCTGATTTCACAGCTCAGTTTGCGTTTCAACATTAAGCGAGAAAGATCGCAGTGGCAAGTCTTTTCATGCAGCACTCAACACCCGCTAGACGCTCTACCGATGTGTCTCGCTCACTGACCAAAAGCACAATGAAGTCACACAAACTGACGCTCTGGTTTTATAAGGGTGTCCGAAGCGCTGAAAACGCTGCAACTGTGACAGAGTTGTCTGCATTATGTACAGTCGCAGGAGTCGCAGTTTACACAACCACAATGTCTGCGGCTTTTTGTTGAGCCGGATTGCAGACCTTTAAAGTATGGTCTGATGGCTTTCTTCCCGCATGCTAAGTCTCAGGGCCTTGATCATCTCTGATCTTCATGGATGGCAAACATCAGAATAACTCCCTGATGAAAGTCATTAGCTCTACATCTGCACGCAGCTGTTCCTTCGTTATCTCATATACATTCCCACTATCGCACGAGACTGACGTCACCAACACGCACACGCTTGATTGGTCCATGCGCAGAAGTCTGACGTCATTCAGTGATAAGCACCCGCTTGGTTGGGCCATGCGCCGAACTGAACTAAAGGAGCCATGTCATGTATGTCTCTGCTGAAGCCTACATCCGCACGTGCACGTTACAAGCATGACTGCCATTTCGAGATACTCATTAAGGCTTTCATGAGCCGGTGACTGCACAGCATGTTGAGTTTAGCCCGGCCGTGCGTCAGGTGAAGATCCTGACTCGACGATAATATCAGAGCAGTCAAACGAAGCGAGTGCGACAAAATCCTCGTGACGAACACTGCATGAGCTCAAATCAAGCGGGAAAAACTCTTCATTTCTAACACAGGGTCCGAGTTTTCCCGTCACCACTGAGTGGAAATTGTAATCATCGTAGCTCAAGTCAGTGTTCATTCACGTAGATTCAGTGTAGACAGGACGTCGGGCAGCCAATGAGATCTTTTCTTAAGCCGCCGGTTCTTATCTGGGCACTGCCCCCGGAGCGCCACAGTGCTGTCCACAGTTGTGACATAGTTGTGATTTGGGGGGTTTCCGTCGCTGTGGCGTCATCACATTCACAGCAACATGGATTTCAAATAGCCACAACTGTGACTGTGGTTTCCACAACAGATTCTGATTGGCTGTACTACGTCACTCGTCGCGCAAACATGGCGGACAGCGCATCTTCTATCGGGTTGTCACCGAGCACAGCTGTGTTCAGCCAGTTTTGTAGTTAGTCGACACACCGAGCGCAACGACTGTGATGTGCACATGTGTGTTTCGCGCGCTGTGCCCAGTTAAGAGCACGCTTTACTCAACAACTCAGCACTTGAGGCCTTTACAGTTGAATGATTTGACCTTTGTCATTTTTCTCGTTTGTTTCTAGTGTGTGTGTGTGTGAGAGAGAGAGAGAGAGAGAGAGAGAGAGAGCGTTAACGTCCTTTTCCACCATCTGTGTGTGATATCAAAGGCAGGGTTAACTGAAAAGACCGGCACAAATATTTGGTCCCAGACGGGAATCGAACTCACGAGCTGCGCAGAGAAAGTCCAACGTTCTATCGCTCGATTGGCCCGGCTCTTTCCATGCGTGCGTGTGTATGTGTGGGTGTGCTGATAGGGATTTTGTTTCCAAGTTCGTTTTTGTTTTGGGTACTTTTGCTTTTCTTTCCTTTTTTTAAGGGTTGTTTTTGTTTCGTTTGCCGGTTTTGTTTGTTGTTTGTTTGGTGGTGGTGGTGTTTGGAGGTTTTTTGTTGGTTTTTTTTTTTTTTTTTTGGGGGGGGGGGGACACACACAGACACACGCACGCACACAAGCAATGAGACACACATGTGCTTTTCGCATTCAAAAGTTTACTGTCATTTGTACTGAAATATACAGAACTGTTCATGCAGTTCACATACAAATACACAATAAGTGGGGTCTATAGTCATCTACACTATGTGACTGTAATTGTGTGACATGTTCCCTAACATTAAATAAACATGCAAAATTACATTCTCTCTCTCTCTCTCTCAAAAATTGTCCCCAAAAAAAAAAAATTGTCTCTCTCTCTCTCACACACACACACACACACACACACACACACACACACAGGCACACACACACACACCACTCACACACACAGGCACATGCCAACACACACACAGGGTACACTACACAGAGTGAAAGAGTAAACTCAACATGAACACTAAATGTCAAGCTAAAATAACGCAAAGTATGTCTGAGTTGAAAACCTGCGATACATGTACACTGGAGTAAGTGGTGTAACCTGGACTTGACTGAGTATAGCTACTGACACAATGACACACCATCATCTTACACAGTAAGACGTTTTTTTATGAGAATGCAGAAACAATCCACATACTCCGATAGTGCTCGCTACACATGTATGGAAATCAGCCCTGAGCCGATATGGGATACGGGGCTTTCTGTAAACCACCTCTCTAATGCAGGAAATCATGTTCAGGGGCGAAAATACCTCTTGGTATATATGTACTGGTCTTGGAACACAGATATCTGGATGCAAGGGAGACAATGACGTTTTTGTTGCTATCACCCACAAGGGAGGTAATTTTAGTCAACTGAATGTCAACGCACCAAGTTTGGGTGTTGGGGAGTTTAACGTCTTTTCTCACCAGGTATGGGTGATACCAAAGACGGGGCAACGACGCAAGCATTGAAAGGCCAAAGCTCTACCATTCGGCTACCCCGGCTCCCAAGCAAAGTACGCACCAGTAGTCCTTGAGTTTAACACTTGTCAAGCGCAAACCATCATTGTTTGTAGGTGCTACTGTTGTTCCCTTTCCCCTACGTAAACCAATTCATACACAGATTTTTTTTTAATTTACAAAGCGTGTCTGCAAAAGTGTGCCAAAACAGATGCTTTTACTACTATATTTGACTTTGGGTTTTAAGTCTCTCTCTCTCTCTCTCTCTCTCTCTCTCTCTCTCTCTCACACATGCACACACACACACACACACACAATATTGAAAGGGGACTGCTTGGTACAAACTACGTTACAAAACCTGTTACTTGAATTTTGCCACAAAACAGCAGCAGAAAGATTGTTACTCGCTGATAAACATAATCATGCACTGCATGACCTGGTAAGAAGTAACAAAGGAAATAACGCACCATAGCCTAGTCAAGTGACGCATCTACCCAATAATTAGTATACCTGTACATAACCCACGTGCATGTCATTAGTATGTGGAAGATCCACAGATACTCAGCTGTGGTCTCCTGATGCCCCCTCTCTATCTTACAGCAACTGACAACCTGTCCACATCTGATTAACGTACCAGTATGTCAAAGTTGTTCAACATTACAAGTCCCTTGTTTTAATGTTATTAACCTTCCGGCTACGTCGTGGGTAAAAAGTTGCACACACATTGCTTTAGATGAACGTATCTCGGTCAATATTTAGGTCACACCTTTGAAATTTCATGACTTTGTCAATAAATGGTTTGACTATGTTCATGCCAAAAATTGTGTTGTTTAACTTGAAATTAGCAGAGTAATTCAACAATAAATAAGAATAAGTTGTGAATTGCCTATATAAAAACCATGGGTAATTTGTTTCCCACAACGTAGGACTAGGAATAAGTCGAAAATTACCTATGTAAAAACCATGGGTAATTTGTTTCCCACGACGTAGGACTAGGAATAAGTCGAAAATTACCTATGTAAAAACCATGGGTAAGTTGTTTCCCACGACGTAGGACTAGGAATAAGTCGAAAATTACCTATGTAAAAACCATGGGTAAGTTGTTTCACACGATGTAGGGCTAAGAAGTTTTTTAGCGACGTAGCCGGAAGGTTAACTACACTGTAAGCCAAACAAGTCAGTCACTGTTTCCTGGCTCTGGGCTACTTTGCTGAAGTTGTTTTACAAACTCCAGTCTACAATGCTGCAAATATCAATCGTGTCAGTGAGTGATCGGCACGTGAGTTTTGTTCTGAAGAAATGCACCCCACAAATTATTATTATTATTACGTGTGTATCAGAGACTACAACCACACTAAGTGCAACGTCTGTTATCATGGTGCGCGTGGGGGCCTGCAGATTATTCTATCCATAGACGAATACAGAGTCGGAGCCGCAGCCTGCCCGCAATAGTAAGACTAAGAGGGTCCCACAGAATAACCTGTTCAGTATCAGATTTAGTGGCAGCAAAATTTACAGAGGGGTCACAATGTAATCACCTGAACTGCCAACAGCATTACCGCCTCACAAGGGGCATTACTCTCAAACCTTTCTTAACCTGCCTTTAACATCCCACACTTTTTTTTCTGGGCATTAAAATCTTTCACCTTTTGGCAGATTTCCACCTCTGGCGAAAAATGTTCCTCCCCTCAGAAAGTGTGTTTCGGCCTCTGAGGCACTTAAAATCATCCCAAAAGACAGCAAATTGCACAGATTTTAGTCTACATCTAAATATTTGCCACCAAGAAAACCTGTTTCCTCTTCTGAAGCATTCAAATTTAGTCTTTTGTTTTCTTTCTTTTCTTTTTTTAATTCCAGGGAAGCATGCCCCCAGACAAGACTAACATAATGCATATATGCTTTGCAGATGTGGCTTGTGGCTTTGCAACTTTGTCACTAAAATTAAAAATGCTGCACATATTTGTTCCTTTTGGATCGCGAACCATCTTAGGCCCTGTTTCTCGGCTTCCATCCATACAAAGTCCAGTTCCAGTAACATTCACACTGCAACGCCCTCAACTGAGCACTCTCGGCCACTCTCAAACCATAGCCGCCCACATCAGGTCCCTGTTCCCGTGTCAGATATTGTTAAGTGTATAAGCTGGGTGTCTAGTCAGTCGTCTATGCTTCGCTTTCTCCTTCCGCAGCCTGTTGGTCGCCCAGTATAGGTACAATTAGATTGTCGCGCGGCATCAGGTTGTACTTGGTCACGAACAGCGTGAAGCGACGACACAAGTGAGTCTCATTCTGAAACAGAAAAGGTAAGTCAATGCAAAACAGTCTTAATGCTATGGTCTTTGATTCAGACATTCTTGAAATTCCTGCTACACTTTCATGGTGGGGTGTTAACCAAACGGGTGCAAGGGAGGGAAAACAACAGAATGTTTCACATTTATACTGAATTACCTCCCTTGACACGATTTCCCTTGCACTCTGTCTCAGTCAAATCGTTTCCTTCCCTAAACACCTGTATTTACTCATTACTGAAATATGAGTACACTATAAAAGATAGTTGGTAAAATACTGGCAGATTGTCCTGCATGTCCAACATTTTTTCATTTTTCTTCGCAAAACGGAAGCCCAAAACCCAGCAAACACATAAACAACGGCAGAAATTGGCCTAGGAGCTGAAAAATTTACGTCTGAATAATACTGTTAAACTGGCCTGCTGGGTCCACTTGCTTTCTTTTTTTTTTTTTTTTTTGCCCTGACAGCGGAATGGCAGAAAAACCAAAAAAAAAACACTGGAAATTAGCCCAGGTGTGGCAGAATTCCACCGAACAGCAGAAAAAAACTCATGCCTGAAAAGAGCCTGCTTTCAGCTGGCAGATTTAGCCACCGTTAGCCAACAGAAAGTGCAGCACACCAAAGCCACAATGCCATTTGAAATGGCTGCTTACATGGTGGTGACGGCAAAACAAAAAAGAGAAGACCAAATATTGGTTTATTGCTGCCTGCGTTTTCAAGCTGGTGGTAGTTTGTGGCCTTTATGAACCCAATTCAATGACCACTCCGTTGAACGGAGGTAACACCACCACCACCATCTCCACCAACTTGAAGGTCTAGGGACATACCTCATACTCGTCAAAGAGAGCCCTATGGTGGAAGTATGCATGAGAGAATATCCTGTAGACTCGTCGACACACTGAACCCAACTTGGCTACAGACGATTCCTTGATGCTCACCCTACAACAGACAATGCCACAAATAATTAACATATATATGCAAGTAAACTGTTCGTTTTCTTCATAAGGTGTGTTTTCAGTACTCATGACAGACAAAAGCTCAGTTTCTTTAACTCTTTGACGACGAAGCACAATTTCTAACACGCGATTTCCTATAGGAAATCGCGTGTTAGAAATTGTGCTTCGTCGTCAAAGAGTTAATGTTCCATTACCAATGTCCAAAACTGTGATTTGTTTTTCTACATATTATTATTATGTCAAATGGCTAACAGTGGTGATTCATTAAAATGGTCCATGATCCAAAAGGAGGATCCACCAGAGGCACTCCTGCTGAGAGAGAGAGAGAGAGAGAGGTGGGTGCGTGGTGTGTGTGTGGTGTGTGTGTGGGTGTGTGTGTGGAGGGGGGTGGGGGGTGCATGTGGGTGGGTGTGGAGACAGAGAGAGACAGAGAGGAAAAGTGCTGGTAGTAGTGGTGGCTAGTTTATACATGGCCCATTAAATGTGATGTTCTGCTTTTATATATCCCATAATATAGTAACTAGATCCGTCCGTTCCTGTGATACGACAGCTCTTCTGAATGTTTTACATATTGTGTTTTATCATTACCTGAAGGTTGTAATTTGTGTATGTTTTGTGTGTGTGTGTGTGTGTGTGTGTGTGTGTGTGTGTGTGTGTGTGTGTGTGTGTGTGTGTGTGCGTGCGCGGGTTCAGCTCAATGTTTGTAATTGTAATGATTCTTATTGACAGTTTTGTCTAAGCAGACAGTGCAATTTCCCTTCAAGGGACAAAATTTACAAATAAAGTGATATCTTAAGTGTGCAGCATTTAGGACTAAGTGGCAGACCATGCATCTGCACAGCAGACTAATTTTTAAACATTAGATTAAAATCTGTGCAATTTGAATTTTGATGCATTTTGACATGAGGTGAAGTGCTTCAAAGGAGGAAACACACATTTTGGAGGGAGAAAAATGTTTAGCCAAAGGTGGAAATCACCAAAAGGTGCAAGATTTTAGGCCCTGGCGATCACAGACTGCAAAACTGACTTTCTTCCCTCCATCAGTTGTATCAACATGAAATTATTTGTCCTATGATAACACATACAGTTACAGATCCAACGTCTAACACATTTCAACACCTGTGGAAACCACAGATGAACAGTTCCAATGGCCACATGTAAAATTTTTTTAATGTGAATGTGAAGCTCATACCTGCTAGGGAAGTATTTATTGCTGTTCAGAAGACAGGCAGCACCATCCAGCGTGTGACGCGTGTAGTCAATGGCTGGACACTAGAGTTATGAGAGAAACATTCAATGTTACCACACACAGGACAGGCTAACATGCAGTGAAGCCACATACTCCAGATAGCAACCACACAGATCTGGGGACACAGCAATGAATGACTAGTGAAATGCTGACACTGTGAGTGTGACAGTGTAATCATACAAGGTGGTTGGGGGGGGGGGGGGGGATGCTGTCCCTATTCAAGTATCTTAAAAGAAAAGGGGGAAATTAAAACGTTTATATTCATAGAAATACTTTAATCTAAGCAATGACATTCAATTTATATGAGACAGTACTCATGCACAACAACACTGATAACACCACGCTGTCAAACACATACAATACAACCAAACACTTGACAGTCAATCTGTTGGGGTTGTTTTTTTGTTGTTGTTGTTGTTTGTCTTTTTTAATTAGCATGCAAGAAGCTGTTCAGAATTTTGTATGTTGGAAACTGTACACTAGGACCATGATAAAGAGTTGCACGAAACTACTCATAATAAGTGCTTGCAGTTACACTACAACAGCAACTAGTGCCAGCACCAAATACATGATAACTGATAGACACTGTTACCACAGAAATGTGAAAACTGACCTCCTTTGGCGTCTTGTGAGCAGCACATAGGAAGATCCACTGTTCAGTGGCAGTCATCTGGGTACAGGTGTCTGGATTACACTCTGACTGCAACACAATAGGAATTCTTTTTCAAAGGCATCACAGGAAACAAGTTATGTCATAGAACTTTTGGCTGATTTCAGTCAGCAGCACACTGTCACGGTGTCATTGAGTTTTAGCGAAAGTGTTTATGCAAGACTGGAAAAGCAGTCTCTAGGGAACTGCACTTCCAAAGAGCTTACCTCATTTAATCATTATTCTTCTTCTCACTGAGAAACCTTTATCTTCACGACATAAAGGTTACTATGACATGCATGCAGACCCCCCAGCCACTAAAATGCTGTGTTAAAACCCAGCTTGCCTATGGCTGAGTGTTTGTGTTTTCGCTGCAGATTCGCCATTTTGACACTGGGCTCAGAGTTGTCGTGCTTCTTCTACAGCACACGACACGCCGCTGAATGAGAAGATCAATTTTGTTTTTTCAAATCTCTCAAAAACAGATTAGGGTCAGCAGACAAAACATATCAGGTTATTCTTAGCATTTTTTTTTTTTAATTTCCTACAGCAAATAATTCAAGTGGCACAATGCTAGACACCAAACACACACACACACACACACACAAAAGATTTGTGAGCCTAGAACTGTTAGACAAAGAGGTTTCAAATACAACAGCAGTACTCACACTTGCTTGCAGCTTCACGGCTAAACCATTGAGCTCCATGCAAAACTGTCTGAAAGCCAATACGGAAACAGGACATAAGAAAATATTTTCCAACAAACTTATCCACTTCAAGTAAAACTAAAGCTTTATAAACAATGGAAGGTACTGATACAGGCAATGAGCAAAAGGCGTATGGCTGCTGACCAGTAGAACATTTTTGTCTACACTTACTCCAAGTGTAGTAGTTGCTTGTAAAGTTCACTTAGGTTAGACTTAGAGCAAAGGGTGAGATGACTGCTATACTATAGCAGCTGGATAAGCCTAGTCAGTTCTGAAACCTGAAAGCTTATTCGGACAAATTTTGTTCTGACCCCTCCACTGGCTCCAGCATGCATTTTTTTTTTTTTTCTCTTTTCTTTTCACTGCATTGTTAAGCATTGCACACACACACACACACACACACACACACACACACACACACAAGCCTGTGACAGCAAAGATTTATCAACTAGAAGGCCTAGTGTTCTAACTAATGTAAACTTCATGATACTCCTGTCTCACCTCAAATGTTCGTATTTCCAAACACCCTCATCCTGTCCCTCTGGCGGTGTTAGTATTTCTTCAACTTTTGACACATCCTTCCTGATCGCTTGCTGAATAAACTGGAAGGACGAAACAGACTCAATTTAATCTCATGGGCCCATTCATTATATTCGACAGCGATCGTCAAATGCGCTCGCCCGCTCGCTTTTGCTACCAAATTTACCGTCAGGCGAGTGAAAAGTCAGGTAGCGGTAACCCGAATGGCGAGCAGGAATTCTGAGATGAATCAGAACCTAGCAGCCACTCCGGCTTCCAGAATTTTTTTCGGGCTACCAGTTTTGTTCAGGGCGGTAGCCCGAATTGCTACCATGGTCCTGACACATTTGACGATCGCTGCTCGAGGTACAAAGTTAACAGGTGCATTTCACATCAACTAACAGTTGTGTTTACACAGATCCATAAAAGCCATGACCTAACCACCAACAAAACAAGACACTGCTTGGCTGACCCCAAAAAGCATACAAATAATGAGTATATGCACATTTTTATCACAGAACATACCACCGAACATTTAATTGTTTTAAAATTGTAATGATAATTCACTTATCTGTACCTGTTGTACAGCCAAGGTGCTGTCCATCTCTTCAAAGGATTCATCCTGCCAGCTGCACCAGTCCTGAAATGGCACTTTCAAGTTTCATTATCAAACCACAGGGAGTACATCACAAAGTCATCAAATTTCATGTCAAATTTGATTAAATGCAAAGACACTTACTTACTTAGTCAGAAAACATGGAATGATTTGTCAACGTTAAACTGCTTTCTAATTCTACAGATTCAGGTGGTACTGTACTTTCAATGCTTTCTACAGTTTTTGGTGGTTAATTCTTTCCAAACAAACAAATGCATGTTAGTTCAAACGGATGAGAACAGTAACACAGCAACAAAATAATAATTTCATGAAAGCACGAAACTCTACGGCCATCAGTGACGACGCGAAGCACGTGCATTTTGTTCTAGTATTGTCAGAAAATATCGGGGACTCTGAGTCAGGTAATGTAGCAAAGGCTATGCCAGAGGAGCACGAAGGCCGGCTCTCTTTCGATCAATGGAAAGGTCAGTAAGGGTCTGATTTGTGTCGCAGGACACCGGCAGACTAAAGAACTGTTAAAGATGCGCCAACACATAAACGCAATAAACCAACAGTACCTTTGATTTCGTGCCAGGACGATTTCTTCGCACAATCGTCGCCGTCGCGTTTGCCATTTTCATCTTGACGGAAGAGCAGACGACTACGCCGTCTGTTGGGCAAGGTAGGTTATTCCTTTGCCGCAAAGTTATTGCCCCCCTTGAAAGCTCTCCGTCGCAAAAGTGCGTCGTCGTGCTATCATTCGTCTGGCAGTAGCATGCTGCGCGGCAGGTCAAATCAGTGAATTCATGAAGATTCAGCACAGGCATATACGGCTCTCATTTGCGAGTTCACACCAGACTGTCTGCTAGAAAGTGAGCATTTTTCTGCCTCCCAACATAATAAATAAATAAAGAATTCATAACACGTTAGTGTGAAACCGTTGACCCCCGGCGGACTCTGAACCGTCACTGACTGAGTCGCCGGGACTCAGTCAGAGACTGACTGACTGAGAAGCCGGCCGGAATATAAGGTTGTGGGTGTTTGGGGGTTTTAACGTCCTTTTCCACCGCATAGGGTGATATCAAAGACGGGGCAACGATGAAAACGCCAGCACAAATATTTGGGTCCAGCCGGGATCGAACCCACGACCGTGACCCGAGCATTAGAAGTCCAACGCTCTACCATTTGACCACCCCGGCTCCCCGGTCGGAATATAAGTGGCCTCTGCCAAACATGGGGAACCTGATAACAGACACCGGTTTTTAGCATGTTCCCCCTGGACTCCCGCGTGCCTTCACAACTACAGTCTTCACAACTGAAAAGTTAAGGACCAGTCAACATAATGGGTGACAGTTTCAATAAATCAGAAAAAAATAAACGAATAAGATTTTTCCCGTAAAATTCGGTAGCAAGGTTAAGGGGTAATTAGTGAACATGGCGACAACTGTGTGGATGGCACGTGCGCGTCACACAGCCGGCATGCTTGGCGCATTTGAAAATCTGCAATTTCGGCAAAACTAGACCGAGTTTCAGTGAGCGATACCTGGCCCCGGGCTTTCTGCACGGCAAAAATGAGATGCAGGTCAAAGAATGCATCCCTGGTTATGAACTGTGCTCATAAGCCGCCGTTTTAGCGATGTTCAGCACTACACCAGCATGCCACCACGACAAAAGTTGAATGATATTAATTTTGCAAGTTGTCCTTAACTTTTTGTGAAGGCTGTATTAATAAGTTTTTGTCAGTTCCTTTCTTGGCAACCGCGAACTAAGACTGAGTTTCCGTCAGGACTGCCCGGTGGTCAGTACTGACGGCCGGGCACACCGTCTATGAAAACGTCGTGATTTTGGATAAACTGATGGGGGAAATTGAAAATCTGAACTGAAAAAAAGATTGAGACAGACAGACGGCTGACTGAGAAACAAAGAGCCTGGTCGGAGCGGAAAGGCGTCAGTCGAATTGTGTGATAAAACATGTCACACGTTTCAGCCGGTGGAAAATTGGTGTCTGAACTATCATCCCAGTCCCCGCTGGCAGCCGAACCGCCGTTCTCCAACCACGGACCCCCACGCCCCCCCCCACCCCCTCCCCCATCTCATTTCACTCTTCCAGTTTCGGTTTTGGCCCGGTATGCGAGAATCAGGCAAAAAGAACGGTGCCCTGACGAATAAAAGCGACATAAAAGGGACAGAAACGTTGACCTGTGCCGTCCTTTGTGAAAGTTAAGTGGTTTCTGTCCCTTTTATGTCGCTTTTATTTGCTTAACTTGTAACCACTTCGCAGTCATTACCGTTTCCTTTTCTATTTGGTTCCCTGACGGCGCTTACGGCTGCACTCGCGGCAAACACGAGTATAATCAAAGTGCAACACTCCAAATAAGCAAAATTTAAATCCGCATGCAGACATAGATTTTTTTTTTAAAGCGGTGAGGCCGCGGCCACTCTTGGTAGGAAGTGAGTTAATCATAGTTTTCATCCTTATCTATACTGAGCTAACATGCATGATACGTGCAGAACAGGAAATGCATATCGGTCAGATGAAGATACCCATCATCAAGTTCAAGCACGCGCACTGGTACAGCCACTGATCCGCTTAATGAAAACTGACATTGCCCTGAAAACTGGTCGAAACTGAGCATGTGAAAGTGCACTTCCTCAATTCCAAATGGCTGACGATTCAAGAGAGGTCCTTTCAAAAGTCTGAATGACGCGAACCCTCCGGCTGTGCAATTTGGAAGTGTGGCTGTATTTTTATTTTTTTAAATCGTTCTACATTCGTAGCTATACCAAACATCTTTGACAAGATGTCACACACACACACACACACACACACACACACACACACACACACACACACACACACACACACACACATTGCCTTGAACTTGAAACTGGACGACGAAAGCATATGTTGCTGTTTTTTTCGGTGTTTTGTTTTTTGTTGTTTTTTTTCAGTCGCTTCAGTCGTCCTACATTTGTAGACAAGTTATACCAAACATCCTTGACAAGATGTCACACACACACACACACACACACACACACACACACACACACACACACACACACACACACACACCGTGGCACACACACACACACACACACACACACACACACACACACACACACACGCGCGCGCGCGCGCGCGCGCGCACGCACACACGCACACGCGCACGCACGCACGCACACACACACACGCACGCACGCACACGCGCGCACGCACGCACACACACACACACACCACACACACACACACACACACACACACACACACACAAACATTGCCTTGAACTTGAAACTGGACGAAAGCATTTAAGTCAGCAAAAGTGCACTTCCGCAATTCCAACCCGGTTGACGGTTTCAAAGTAATTCTCAATGGCGACTGAAAAAAAAACCCTCTGTGAACTTTCTGGAGGTGTGGCGGTATTTTTTTTTTTAATAAATTGCCCTACATCTGTGACTATAAATTATACCAAAATGCCATGACATGACCTCACCCAAAGAAACTCAGGGGGCTTTACCCGACCTTACATTGGAGACGGTGACCTTCCTGGTCCCAAAGCTCACAGAACTCTCATTCTCCCCTTTTATGCACAAGATACGAGGCACACGCAGTGGCGAAAATACATACACAATCAACCCCGCAGGGCAGCTGTCAGTGTTTGCAACAATTGCAAACCTTTTGCCAGTGTGCGGGTATGAATGGAGCCGCCTCATCCGGTCTTAACACGGGGGAATAACTCTCCCAGATTGGGTATAAGTGCATTTTCTTTCATCCGCGCCAACGACGAGTAAAACGGTTAGACATGCAAATTCCACCAGCCGAAACAGGACGAAACTTCCAGTAGACAGCACGTGGCGTTTGTTCGGTTCGCTTCAGCTCAAGATGGCATCTCTGTGTTTGGGAACGACCATACGCGCTCCATCCCGTCATTCAGTAGTCACGTTTCCCAAGTGTGTCGTATCTGAGGCTATTCCGAAACTGATTGGTTCACAGGCGTAAGGACACAAATTAAGCGAGGGGTCATGTGCAGTGTTTATTTGAATACCCCTGTATGGCATGTGTGCCAGTTTGTAGTGATTTTTGTTGTCATGGAAAAGTGTGATGTTTATGATGGTTGTATTTTGTAAGGCAAGGTGCATGGCAGGGGTTGCAATACTGACGAGGCAAGCTGCCAGTTGGGCTTTTTGCCCACAGGTCGGGCACAAGTGACGAGTAGATTTGAGTGATATGGCGTCCTCGCGTAAACAGAAAGCAGACTTATATTACTCCAGTGGGGCCTGAGCGGAAAGAAGACTTTTTTTTTAACTCCCGTGAAGTGCGTGCCCTTGAATGGTCTATGGTAATTTTTGTTTCTAGATTGAAGCAATTTTAGGGGTGACTATGATGCCTGAGGCTAATAGGGAATACAAATGTATTTTGAGGCACCGTGCATTTGTGTTCTTTAAGCACACGGACCCTGTCGAAGGATACAAATACACAGGGCCTCAAAATGCCTATATATTCCCTATTAGCTTCAGGCATCATAGTCACCCCTAAAAATGCTTCAATCCAAAAACAATTACTACCATGAACAGACCATTCAAAGGCACGCACCTGACAGGGGTTTAAAAATATTTGAATGTCTCCTTTCCGCTAAGGCCTCACTGGAGTAATGCACGTCTAATTTCTATTTAGGCCAGAGAGGCAGTCTACACAAATCCGCTTGCCTCACTTGTGTCCGACCTCTGTGCAAAAAGTCCCAGCTTCATTGACAGCTTGCCTCTTTTTGTGACCGCCTGGCGTGCACCTTGACCTACATAACACAAAATCACGAAAATCTCGCTTTTTCATAACAACAAAAATCACCACAGACTAGCACACTTGCCAAACAGGGTACCTCATAAACACCAAACATGCCCCCCACGCTCAATTTGTGTCCTTACGCCTGTTAGGGTCCCTCGTCTGCCACTGCCTTTTTGTACGCCTGCTTTGCAGGCAGTGTATGGAATAATGGCTGAGGCTTTGCTCATGTAATGTATGTCTCAAACTCCTTACCACGTCTGATCTTCCTAAGTGCAGGCCAGACATGCTCGCCGTGACGCTTGGCCGGGTTCGTTCTGCTGCTTTCATGATATAGGACGGGATTCCCGCGTACGTGGGGGGGGGGGGGGGGGGGGGGGAGCCGGGATAGCCGAATGGTAGAGCGCTGGACTTCCCATGGTTGGGTCGTGAGTTCAAATCCCGTCAGGGGCCAAATGGATTATTTGTGCTGATTTTTTTCTTGTTGCCCCGTCTTTGATGATATCATCCTTACGTGGTGGAAAAGGACGTTAAACTCCCAAACCCCCGCGTACGTGTTGTGGCTTCGCAAAGACCCTAATCCGTTCCGTCAGTTTGTTGCAAAACAAAGTGATGGGATATCCAAGGTGGATACTTTGTTTTGCTAAAAATGGGCACCTTCTTCCTTATCTCCGTGCCATCGGCTTGCACTGGCGTTTTGGACACGGATGAGACTGTCTAAATGTTTTGTTTCATGAGAATGTTAAAGTATCTACTCTAGGCGCGTGTCTGGCATATAACGTTTTTGGGAGGAAAAAAATGAACTTTTTTTTTTTTTAACTCTTTCCGGACGAATGGCGGCATATGCGGCCATACAGCGCACATCGGTTTCAGACAAACAGCCGCATATTCGGATCGCGATTTTTTTTATTTTTTTTTGTACAACATGACTAATAACAAAGATATTTTAGTTTGAAAGTTGAAATTTCAGCAATAGCTGCATAAATATGGTAGTAAACTACCCTGAAAATTTCAAATCTGTATCTTGTTTTGTTATTTTTTATGATTTTTTTTTCATAACCTCACAAATCGGCCCGTCTTCAGGGGGTGGCTGAGGAAAATCGACCCGTATTGAATGAGTTAAATCAAAGGTGTTGTCCACCGTGACGAAGAAACGATACGACATAATTATGTCCGCTTTGGTCAGAAATCTATCGGACATTCTGAAATTGAATCGGCCGTGACAACAAAAACCGCTACAAACTAGCACATTCGCCAAAACAGGGTTTTCCAAATAAACACTGCACATGATACCGCGGTCAATTTGTGTCCTTACGCTATACTGCCTCTTTGCACGCCTGTGTTCTGCGGTCGGTCTGTGGAAGAATGAGTGAGGCTTTGCTCGTGAAGTGTCAATGCTGAGTAGCGTAAGTCGTAAGTCAACCGGAATGAATGTCGTGTAAGATTTTCTTTTTCAAATTTTACACATCCTCTTCCTTGTCGTCCATATATGGGCATCCACCATTCCGGTTCAGAGAAACTGACCCTTGAGCACTTCTTGGTTTTCGGCAAAGGTGCGTGTGGGTAGGTGCACTGTTCAAGCAACTGCATTTTGATGAGGAGACGAAGGGAAATCCCCGGGTACACACCACACACACACACACACGGGCACACACACACGGGCACACACACACACACACACACACACACACATGCGCACGCGCACGCACACACACACACACACACACACACACAACACACCACACACACACACACACACACACACACACACATACATCATTCTTTTTATCTAAAGACTCGACAAAATTGATGTAATGTCTTCTTCCTCTTCTTCTTGTTCTCCTTCTCATTCTTCTTTTCTTCTTCTTCTTCTTCTTCTTCTTTAGTCTTCTTCTTTTCTTCTTCGTCGTCTTCTTCTTCTTCTTCTTCAGTCGGGGGAGCCGGGGTGGCCGAATGGTACAGCGTTGGACTTCCAATAGTCGGTTCTGAGTTCGAATCCCGACTGGGGCCAAATATTTGTGCTGGCTTTTTCATCGTTGCCCCGTCTTTGATATCACCCGTATGTGGTGGAAAAGGACGTTAAACTCCCAAACACCTACCCCACCCACCTTCAGTCTTCTTCTTCTTCTTCTTCTTCTTTACTCTTCTTCTTTCTTCTTCGTCTTATTCTTTTTCTTCTTCGTCTTCTTTTCTTCTTCTTCTTCTTCTTCTTCTTCTTCTTCTTCAGTCTTCTTCTTCTTCTTCTTTAGTCCTCTTCTTTTCTTCTTCTTCTTCTTCTTCTTCTTCTTCTTCTTCTTCTTCTTCTGTCTTCTTCTTCAGTCTTCTTCTTCTTCTTCTTTAGTCCTCTTCTTTTCTTCTTCTTCTTCTTCTTCTTCTGTCTTCTTCTTCTTCTTCTTTAGTCCTCTTCTTTTCTTCTTCTTCTTCTTCTTCTTCTTCTTCTTCTTCAGTCTTCTTCTTCGTCTTCTGGCCCCATGGGCTCGCCTTCACGCGGCGGGGCTGATTTCGCCAAGCTTGCCCGCCCCTTTCGCTCTTTCTCTACTCTTATTTCTGCCTCCCTCGGTCCATTCACCTGTCTTTTGCTCTCTTAAAATCTCCTCCGGGGGGAGGTCAGTAAGCGGGTGTCTGCTGACCCTTGGTCCAGTGAGACATCTGAGGCTCGTTTCTGAAGGCCGACCACTGGATTCCCCCCACCTGGTCTTCACCGTGGCGGGCTTTGTTCGCAGCTCCCTGCTGGTGCTGCTGAACACCTGTCATGTTGAAGACATCCCTCACCAGCCCATTCGCCTGTCTCTTTCTCTTTAAAACCTCCCGAATTTAGCCGCTCTGTCCTTCCTCTCATGTCTCAGCTGATTTCGAAGTTCGGCCCTTTCATAGATCTATATTTCTTCTTTTTAACCCTTCACTCACGTCTGCACTACCAGTGGCTAGGAATAAGTGATGTTGGGTATATGCTGCGAACTGGTTTATTGCGCCTAGGAGATGATAAGTTGCAATATTTGCTGTATATGCGCTTAGTATTTATCTTTGTTTTACAGACTTGTTATTGCTATTTGTTTTCTACGCTTTTTTGTAATCGGGAGTTCGAAAAATTAGCATGAAGGTACAGCGTCTCCTGCATGTCCTAGGTTTATATTGCCCCGTAGATCAGTTTGCATCAGCTGCCCAACGTTACACTTTTTTTTTTGGGGGGGTTGTTGTTTTTTCACGTAGTGCAGACACACTTAGCCGCGAATTAGTCTTTGTGGCTTGCGCGGCGTTAAGCCTCAAAAACTCACTCACTCACTCTTCTTCTTCTTCTTTAGTCTTCTTCTTCTTCTTTAGTCTTCTTCTTCTTCTTCTTCTCCCTCTTCTTCTTCTTCTTCTCTCCCTCTTCTTCTTCTTCTTCTTCTTCTCTTCTTCTTCTCTTCTTCTTCTTCTTTAGTCTTCTTCTTCTTCTCCCTCTTCTTCTTCAATCTTCTTCTTCTTCTTCTTTAGTCTTCTTCTTTTTTCTCTCTTCTTCTTCTTCTTCTTCTTCTCTCTTCTTCTTCAATCTTCTTCTTTTGTCCTCCTTCTTCTTTAGTCTTCTTTTCTTCTTTCTTCTTCTTCTCTTCTTCTTCTCTCTCTTCTTCTTCTTCTTTAGTCTTCTTCTTCTTCTTCTCCCTCTTCTTCTTCTTCTTCTTCTTCTTCTTCTTTAGTCTTCTTCTTCTTCTTCTCCCTCTTCTTCTTCTTCTTCTTCTTCTCTTCTTCTTCTCTTCTTCTTCTTCTTCTTCTTCTTTAGTCTTCTTCTTCTTCTTCTCCCTCTTCTTCTTCTTCTTCTTCTTCTTCTTCTTTAGTCTTCTTCTTCTTCTTCTCCCTCTTCTTCTTCTTCTTTTTCTTCTCTTCTTCTTCTCTTCTTCTTCTCTTCTTCTTCTTCTTCTTTAGTCCTCTTCTTCTTCTTCTCCCTCTTCTTCTTCCATCTTCTTCTTCTTGTCCTCCTTCTTCTTTAGTCTTCTTCTTCTTCTTCTCCTTGTCCTTCTTCTGAAGGTTCCGTTTGTTTGCTTGCCTGTAAAGCAGTGTTTTGTTCTTGCTTTGCTTTGCTTCTTATTTTCTTGTGTTTGGGACGCTTGCTGTTTTGAATTGCTTACACAAGTTTTATCCCGGCTGGAGCCAAGTATTTGTGCTGGCTTTTTCATCGTTGCCCCGTCTTTGATATCACCCGTATGTGGTGGAAAAGGACGTTAAACACCAAACATCCACCCCACCCACCCCGCTTACACGAGTTTTAGTTTTGCAACTACAATTGACGTGATCCGGCTTACACTGAAAACATCTGGGAATAAACGGCTTGTTTCTTATAATTTCTCACTCTCAACTGAATAGCCGTTTTAAAATGTGTGGCACAGCCAGTGAGAACTACGCGCTGGGCCACATAATGTGCTTGAAAAACCGCTCCTATACATAGGAGCTACAGGTAGCGCCTATTGAAACCGACAACTGTTGATCACGACTGGTCGAGCAGTTTTTTCTATCACTGAATGGGGATTCCAACAATGAGCTAACGAAAACGAGAGCACTTGAACCTGGGGGAGCGGTGTGGGAGGGGGTGTGCGTGCGTGTGCATGTGATGGATCCGCATGAGGTGCATCGTGCATTCATTGGAAATGGACAGACGGAGGTGGTTCCCCAGTTTCTCCCCTCTGTCGAGAATCTCCTGACTGGGGTGTTGACGTCACGCCGCTCTAGAACTACTCCGCTCCCAAAACCTAGCTGTCATTTGATTGGTCCGTCACTGTCACATCCTGGAATTTCTTTCGCACCCGACCTTCTGAGAAACTACACCTTGTTTCTGTTCTTTTTTTGTCTGGAATCTTCCTGGATGGCGGGTATAAATCTGGGTGGGCAGCATGCAGACGACACTTCATCCTCCGACGACCTCCATCGCAGCGCTAGCTCCACCTGACGAAAAGCTCCTCACTGTGACGCTTGCAGCTTGAAGCAGTTTATTTCAAACTCTTTCCACGAAGTTTGCTCGGCTCCGGGTACTTGTGAAGACTGCGGACCAGAATGGCTTTCAAACTCAGCGTCTGGGTGAGTTATTGCCAATGAACGTTTTACACCTTTCTTTTTCTCATTTTGTTCTTTTCGGGGGGGTGTTCTGTCCGTGTGTGTGTGTGTGTGTGTGTGTGTGTGTGTGTGTGTGTGTGTGTGTGTGTGTGTGTGTGTGTTGTTTGTTTGTTTGTTTGGGGTTAGGGATTGGCGTTTGGTCGTTTGACTGTTGGAGTTTTGGACGGTTTTTGGTTTTTGCTTGCTTGTTTTGGGGGGTTGGGGGTTTGTGCTTTTGTTTGTTTCTTTATTTGTTTGTTTTTGTTGTTGGGTTGTTGTTGGTTATGTTGTTGTTTTTTGTTTTGTTTTGGGTTTTTGTTGTCAACGGTTGTTCTTTTCGAGGGGAGGGGGGTGATTCAAGGCGTTGTTGTTGTTGTTGTTGTTGTTGTTTGTTGTTGTTGTTGTTGTTGTTGTTGTTTTGTTGTTTATTTGTTTGGAGGGGGGTTAGGGTGGTTTTGTTTTGTTTGTTTTTTTCCGTTTGTTTTGTTGTTTGGGTGTTGTTTTGTTTTTTGTAATGGTTGTTTGTGTTTGTTGTTTGATTGCTTGTTTCTTTGTTTGTTTTTGTTTGTTTTGTTTTCTTTGGGGGGTGGGTGGGTGTTTTTGTCTTGTTGTTTGTTTGTTGTTTGTGTTGTTGTTGTTGTTTTCTGCTGTCTTTGTTTTGTTTGATTGATGTGAATGGACAGAAGTCGAAAAAAAGTTTTTGTGTGCTCCGACGATGTAAGCTTGGAGCAGAGTTTGCTGATGTCGTTTTCTGTCCCACCAGCTCCTGGTGCTGGTCGTGAGTGGTGGATGTTTCATGTCAACCGCATCACCACTTGGCGCGGAAACTACTCGTGAGGTTAGCTCTCTCTCTCTCTCTCTCTCTCTCTCTCTCGTTGCTGCTACTTTTTTGTTTTTCTCAGTCTTATTTGATTCGCAAACTGCTATTGGCGGTGCTGCTTGATTCTTTCACTTACCTGCACGGGAGATAGGGTAAAGTTACCCAAAATCAAGTTACGTCTCCTACTTCTGGAGTTTTTTCAAAGTCTAGGACTGACTGTGCCGGCTTAAGTTGACTAAACTTTTAAATGAACAGTTGGACACCATGACTGACACTGATAACCTTAACGTTTTTGCACTGACTTGTGGATTTTATCTACCCAAACAGGACATCGACATAGTCGTCAACGGAGAGATGGTTCATGAGCGGCGCGAAACAGACGGGACGTGTCGTCACGCCAAGAACACGGCCACTCTTGCCGATGGTCATCCAGTACGTCATACGAGGACATGGACAGCGTGAGTACCTTTGTCTACGATTTTGGCGCGAGGAACATTTCATATATAGACTAGTCTGTGACTCCGCTCTAGTCTCGCACGTATTACATCTGGCACCAG
>JACVVK020000035.1:2735000-2737500 GCA_018292915.2 Batillaria attramentaria | reverse complement strand
TCATGGGCAGGACAGTGTTGAAGCCATTTGAAGGGTGTGTTTTGGGATCCATGGACATTGGTTAGTGGGGGCAATCTTGAGTCGGTTGAGGTGGCTCAGTAGTCTGCAGTGGCCAGTCCTCAGTCTGAAGAGGATTGTCTGCTGGTGTTTCTGGAGCTGGTGGATTGGGTCAACACCGCTGTCTGCGCCCAGCCGTCTCCTCCACAGGGACCAATACTGGTTGTGGTTGGTTTGTTATTCTCCTCTCTGTAGGTCACTCGGTGGCTGCACCGCTTCTCCGTTCTCCTGTCGGCCTTGGAGAGAGCATCAGCGTTTTCGTCCCCTGTGATACCACAGTGGGTTCGTGTCTACTAGAGCGTGACGGTGGACTATCTTGAGAGATCGTGGAGGTTGCTGTTCGCTTCTGGTGTTCTGAAGTCCCTGTAGCAAAGATCTGCAAATCTGTGAAGAAGGTGGTCTTTGTTGGTGGGCTGGATGACGTAGAGAAAAGCTTTGCTGCACGGAGTAGTGCTGTTGACTCCGCTCTGTAGTTGGAGGAGATACATGTATTTCATGCTCTACACACACACACACACACACACCACACACACACACACACACACAGCAGCTGAATTTAAAGGAAGAATAAAGACCTATTCAAAAGCCAGCCGGAACAGATACGTATGTGCTTGATTTTAAATCAGATTCCATTTGTACATTATTTTTCCCCAACGTGGCTTTAATATAGTCTTTTATCATAATGCACATTGAAATGGAAATCAGCGGTTTCGTACAACCCAACCTGGCTTTACTCTAATCACGTAGGGTTTAACATTCTGCCCGCGGGATTGACAATGTACTGACTGCGTTGAAGACCAAATGCAACAAAACCACCTCAAACTTACCCGTTCCAAATGTAGTCTGTTTTGGACCATGCTGCAACAAAACCACCTCAAACTTACCCGTTCCAAATGTAGTCTGTTTTGGACCATGCTGCAACAAAACCACCTCAAACTTACCCGTTCCAAATGTAGTCTGTTTTGGACCATGCTGCATGTAGAGGTACCTGACTCTCTTCCTCGGTATTTCATTTTCTTCTTCCTCTTCTTCTTCTTCTTTCTGCTTTTCTCCTTGTTCTGCTTTTAGCTATTCTTGATCTTCTTCTTCTTTCTCTTGCTCTCGTTTTTCTTCACTTTGCTCTCTTTCTTCTTTCTTCTTCTGCTTTTTGTTGTTGTTGTTGTTGTTGTTGTTGTTGTTTTCCTTTTCTCTTTCTCCTTCTGCTTTTGCTTCGTGTGCTTGCTCTTCTTCTTCTTCTGTTTGTTTTTCTTCTTCTTCTTTTCCTTCTTCTTCTTCTTCTTCTCTCTCTCTCTCTCTCTCTCTCTCTCTCTCTCTCTCTCTCTCTCTCTCTCTCTCTCTCTTCTTCTTCTTCTTCTTCTTCAGTCTTCTCCTTAATCTCCTCTTCCTCCTTCCCCTTTTTTTTTCTCCAGTCTTCTCAATCTTCTTTTTCTTCAGTTCTTCTTTGTAGTCCTCCTCCTCCCCTTCATCTTCTTCTCTTCCTTCTTCTCTTCCTTCTTCTCGTCCTTTCTCTGTAGGTTTAGTTTGTTTGCTTGTCTGTCAAAGTGTGTTTTGTTCTTGATTTGCTTTGCTCTGCTTTGGGTTTTTTTTTATTATGTTGTTGTTGTGTTTCGGGCTCTTGTTGATGATTTACAATTTCTTGCTCGCAAATATCCTTTTTAAAATGTTTAGCATACCCAGTGTGAACTACAAGCTAGGCCACATAACCATAATGACTTTGAAAAACCGTTTTCAGACTGCATCAAACTGTACAAAACTGATCACGGTCCAGCAATTGTTTTCAATGTGGGAGAGAGCGCTCGAACCTCTGTGTGTGGGTTGGGGGAGGTGGGGGGGGGGGGGCAGGGGGAGGAAGGGGTGCGTGCATACGTCTGTGGCTGGTGTGGATGGGAACACATGCGCACTATGCTCATCTGGCATTCCTCGGAAATGGACACCCGGGGGTGGTTCCCCAGTTTTTCCCTTCTACCCAGAATCGCCCGGGCTGGGGTACTCCGATTACAGAAACTCGCTGTCATCTGATTGGTTCGCCACTGTCACATCCTTGAATTTCTTTTGCACCCGACCTTCAGAAAGTCGGGAATCTTCCTGGATGGCGGGTATAAATCTGGGTGGGCAGCATGCAGACGACACTTCATCCTCCGACGACCTCCACCGCAGCGCTAGCTCCACCTGACGAAAAGCTCCTCACTGTGACGCTTGCAGCTTGAAGCAGTTTATTTCAAACTCTTTCCACGAAGTTTCCTCGGCTCCGGGTACTTGTGAAGACTGCGGACCAGAATGGCTTTCAAACTCAGCGTCTGGGTGAGTTATTGCCAATGAACGTTTTACACCTTTCTTTTTCTCATTTTGTTCTTTTCGGGGGGGTGTTCTGTCCGTGTGTGTGTGTGTGTGTGTGTGTGTGTGTGTGTGTGTGTGTGTGTGTGTGTGTGTGTGTGTGTGTGTT